>JAWQFJ010030786.1:0-16936 GCA_034096865.1 Theodoxus fluviatilis | reverse complement strand
TGCAAGTGAGTGTATCACTTCACTAAAATGTATTTTGCTTGGCGGAGGTTTGCGCTCTCAGAGTGCTCTCTAGTTGGTCAGCATTCCAAGCACCGAACTCCCAGTGGGATTTTTGGTTATAGCATATTGTATTGAACACGTGTTGGATGACTCCTTGTAATGGGCCGATGGCCTGAAACCATAAAAGTCTAATATAT
This sequence comes from Theodoxus fluviatilis, assembly GCA_034096865.1. Lineage (NCBI taxonomy): Eukaryota > Metazoa > Mollusca > Gastropoda > Cycloneritida > Neritidae > Theodoxus > Theodoxus fluviatilis. The sequence goes on along the minus strand of JAWQFJ010030786.1, from coordinate 16,739 downwards.
ATAAAAAGAGTCCTCTGATCGAATCAACGGTAGACTGTGTAGACCGAACGTACACTGATGCGCTCGAGACTGTTCCTGACGGCTGGTGTGATACAACAGAATGACTTTCTTTTCCAAACCTCGCGTTGATTCGCAAGACTTGTAGTCTTGATACAGTTTGATTCGTTTATTTTGGTGTTAACATTCCATCGAAACAGGCCACAGGCCTATTCGAATAAACATTTGTCGTTCTCTTTCTCTCTCTCTGCCTCTTTCTTTCTCTCTTTCTCTCTCTTTCTTTCTCTCTCTCTTTCTTTCTCTGTCTCTTTTTTCTCTTTCTTTCTTTCTCTCTCTCTCTCTCTCTCTCTCTCTCTCTCTCTTTCTCTCTCTTTCTTTCTCTCTCTCTCTTTCTCTCTTTCTCTCTCTTTTCTCTCTCTCTCTCTCTCTCTCTCTCTCTCTCTCTCTCTCTCTCTCTCTCTCTCTCTCTCTCTCTCTCTCTCTCTCTCGCACGCTCGCACGCACACATGGTAATGCCACAATAAAAAGAGTCAGAGCAAGAAGCTGAGGAGAGTAACTTCCTTGTTAGTTCCTATTCAGCAAATTTCCATTTCCCCTCTCTCTCTCTCTCTCTCTCAGCCTCCCGGGTCCCCATCAAGTGGAGCCGCAAAAACTCTTCAGATGCAAAGAGTTCCATTTGACCGCTGACGAAAGCCCACGAAAACAATTACCCCGACGGATACTGGATCTGACATGCTTTCTCCATGGAGATTGTCGTCAGGGATGGGAAGATGCTTTTCGGCTTCAACGCACTCCGCCGGTTTCTGTGACTGTTCGCAACGTGCGCCTTATTTATAGACCTGTTTTTTTGTGATGATGTGAAATCGAAGCTCTCTGTACTCCCGTCTGTTGCCGCTGGCGATCTTGACTGTGCGTTACGCGACGTCTTGGACGTTCACGCTCCGGCTACGGAACGGAAGGTCTCTTCCGTTAAGACCGACAGCGCCCCGTGGTTTAATTCTGTTAGTGACGAGGTCAGGGCCGCCAAGCTGCAACGACGCCGAGCTGAACGTCAGTGGTTGAAAACTGGACTTACCATTCACAAACACCTTTTTGTCCAGGCCAAACTCATGTATGATGCTAAAGTTAATTACTTCAGCTCTCAGATTGTGGATAGCGCGTCGTGTGGGCAACTGTTCGGCATCTGTTACAAACTCCTCGGTAAAACCAAAAAGGTTCTCCTTCCGTCAATCTTCTCCGTTCTGGAACTTCCTGGCCGTTTTCTTGAATTCTTTGAGAACAAAATTCAAACCATCAGACGGGATCTCGATAGTCAAATACCGAATCCTCCCGCAGTTGCCGATCGTTGCTTTCAGGGCGTTCCGTTCACCACTTTCCAGACTGTGTCTGAAGAGGCTGTCAAGAAAGTTATTCTCGCCTCCATTCCCACCACTTGCGACCTTGACCCCATCCCCACCCCCCTTTTAGTTGAATGCCTTGACTCTCTTCTGCCCTACATCACATCTGTTGTTAACGAGTCCCTCTCATCTGGCACCTTCCCTTCCGTGTACAAGTCAGCCATAATTAAGCCACTCCTGACAAAGCCTTCTCTGGACCCAAACGTTTTGAAAAATTATCGCCCGGTCTCTAACCTCCCCTTCCTGTCCAAAGTTATAGAGAGACTAGTACTCACCCAGCTGCAGCAACATCTTGCAACCAACAACCTCTTGGCACCCCTGCAGTCAGCCTATCGTAGCCACCATAGCACAGAAACTGCCTTACTCAGAATCCTCGGCGACATTTATTCTTCTTTAGGTCAGGGAAAACTTAGCATTCTCACCCTCTTAGACTTGTCAGCGGCTTTCGACACAATTGACCACTACACTCTCCTCTCACGCCGTCAGTTGGCAGGGTAAATCAACTCAGCACAAGACAATCTTGTCTGGTTGCTTCTAGGAAACAACACAGCCCTGGTCCATAGTGGTGATTGGTCTATACAGTGGAAATTCTTCTGCATCGGATTTGATGAGCAATTCAATGTGCTTTTAACTCAATATAAGATCATTTGGACAACAAGAAGATCTTGCCATGCAGTCTTTCATAAAGATTGGTAATAATAGTAGTCATGGTAATGCACACACACACACACACACATATACACACACACACACACACACACACACACAGATACGCACACATACATATACACACACACACACAAACACACACACACACACAGATACGCACACATACATATACACACACACACACAAACACACACACACACACACACACACAAACACACACACACAAACACACACACACATACACACAAACATATCATAAAACATACCATAAATGTAGAACAATTCACAGCCCAAAAAACATGGAAGCTGTCGATGAATCCTTCGTCAAACATCACACCTGAAAGTCTTCCTTCCCCAATTTGGGGAACACAAAAATGCATGAACAACAAGAGCACAACTTCAATATAAAAACACAACACTGAAGGTAACACTGCAAAAAATGAGTTCGCAATGTATTCATTCCTCAAAAATGCAGTAAAAACATCCATCAACTGTCCATCAACTGTCCATCAACCTTCCATCAACCTCCCATCAATCATCATCAACAGTCAATCAACTGTACATCAGCTGTCCATCAACCTTCCATTAACTGTCCAACAACCATCCATGAATGCCCATCAACGACAATCAACCATTCATCAAGTACCCATCAACCTTCTATCAATTGTCCATCAGCCTTCAATCAACCACCCATCAACCTTCAATCAGCTGTCCATCAACTTTCCATCAACTGCCCATTCACCATCCATTAACCTTCCATCAACTTTCCGTCCAACACACATCCTGGAGGAGGAGGTAATGAGAAAGGGGAGAAAGTTGGCTCCACTCACCTCGGAGTCCAAGAACAGATGACAGTGGGAGAGGACGCCATCGCGGCCTGCTCTTCCAATCTCCTGCACATAGCTCTCAAAGCTTTTGGGCATGTTGTAGTGGATGACGCCCCGCACGTCCGACTTGTCCAGTCCCATCCCAAAGGCCACCGTTGCCGCGACGACTCGGAGTTTGCCCATCATGAAGGCTTTCTGCACCCTTTTTCTCTCTGCTGCAGACAGCCCTGCATGGTAGCACTCGGCCGTCCATGCCTGTTCTTCCGCCCCTGAGCTCTTTGTGGACTTCTTTGATCTGGACTTCCCCGATGGTTTACCTTCAATGAAGATGGTTGTCATGTTAAGGAAGAAGAAGTCTACTACCTTGTTGTAAAGAGGAACATCTTTAAATCGCAAGGTTGAGATGCTTCACTTCACTACAGTTTCCAATTAGTTTCCTTCAAGAACAATGGGAAAACTCATTTAAAAAAAGAAAAAAATTCACCACATAGTGACATTTGTAAAACAAAAAATATTTATTTGGTTACTGTAACCAGACCGACCTCCTTTTTTCTGTTGATCCTAAACTGTTTTCCAATCAGGAAAAAAACAATTAAAGAAAAAAAAAATTGACAGTAAACAACCAATTGCATGCTGTCCCATCTTCCCTGCCCTATGAGCACTCAGGGAATCCACTATTTCAGTTTAAGAAATAATTCAAATGAAAGAAAGTTTGGTTAATGTTCAATCTGGCCTCTTTGAAGAAAATTTTTTTATATGATTTTTTTTTTTAATATAAAAGTGAATATATATGAAGAACAGATGCAAAGCCAGGGAGACTACTTCTATTTCTAATCTCCACAAGGCTGAAAGATGGCGAGCTTGCATGAGCCAACACTATTGTGTTCAGGTCATTTGGAAACCAAAAATGAAGCATCTTCACTTCTTCAAAAAATGTTTATCCAGGAAAATAGTGCAACTGCAAATAAGACAATAATGCCCTGAAATGCCAATTACCCCCAATACTAGCACTGAAAAAATGAACATATTCCTCATCATCTTTGCAGGTTTTCATCGTCTTTGAATTACGATATAAGCAAAATATACACACTGGGACTTCCTAGCAGATAGAGAAGGTGAAGGGAAATAACAATGAAAATCATAATTAGACAACAGGTTTGGAGGGGGAGCATCTTCAATTGCATATTCAGTTTTGAGGCATTTGCTATAATTCAAGCCACTTTTCACACAATTTACTTCTCTCAGGCGATGGGGGGTAAAATTACTCTCTCCAATCCTTCTTTTCAAAACCTACCCCCAATAAAATCTTCATATCTGGCAGATGCCCAAGGACATTTCTGACACAGAAAATGTGCTGTTTACAACCAAAAACAGGACAATTTATGACACCGATGGTGGCCAAGTCGGTTCCTGAAACCAAGATGTTTCCTGGGACTGGAAGGCAACTGGGGGGAGAAGAGAAAACAAAGCTGGTCTTCCCTAATGGAAATTCAGGGTTGGCACCGTGAGGGCAGTGCCAGGAAATCTGTGGTTTATCATCACAGGGGACTGGTGATGGCAATCATGAACAGAACACAAGGAGAGGCCCCATCTTCTGATCTCATGGTGTGGAATGCAAGGTGCTAATTTTGAATCATGTTTAGGCAGATGGTTGTGTTAGTCCAGTGTAGATAGCACAGTATTCTCTGATGCAAATGCTGCAACGACTGCCACTCCCAAACTGGGTTTAACAGTCACAGGTGAACCACAGAGCATCTCCAAAGCTCAGATCCATAGCTGGATGCAACAGAAGGAGGCAGCCTCCTCCTCCTCCTCCCCCCCCCCCTCCCCCTCGTTCTTCTTTTTTCTCCTCCTTCTTTTTCCTCCTCCCCTCCTTCCCCTCCTCCTCCTTCCTCTCCTTCCTCCTCTTTCCTCCTCCTCCTTTCTCTCCTTTCTCCTATTCTTCCTTCCTCCTCTTTCCTCCTCCTCCTTCCTCTCTTTCCTCGTTTCCTCTTCCTCCTCTTCTTCCTCCTCTTCTTCCTCCTCTTCTTCCTCCTCTTCTTCCCTTCCTTCCTTCCTTCCTGCCTTCCTTCCTTCCTTCCTTCCTGCCTTCCTTCCTTCCTCTTCTTCTTCCTCTTCTTCTTCCTCTTCATCTTCTTTCTCTTCTTCCTCCTCCTCCTCTTCTTCTTCTTCTTCTTCTTCTTCTTCTTCTTCTTCTTCTTCTTCTTCTTCTTCTTCTTCTTCTTCTTCTTCTTCTTCCTCTTCCTCTTCCTCCTCCTCCTCCTCCTCCTCTTCCTCTTCCTCTTCCTCTTCCTCTTCCTCCTCCTCCTCCACTAATACCTCTACTAGCAGTAGCACTACTAATGATAATACTGCACTGATGCATTGTGTTGCTCATGGTAACCTTACGGAATTTCTCAAAGAAAGGACAGACTCTGATGCGCCTTACCAGCGGTGGCAGAGAGAGCGGAGGGAGGGTTCTGCAGACAGGTGCGGATGACGGTGGCCACCCGACTGGCGTCGTCTCGCCGAGTGCAGTAGACAATGATGGAGTGGCAGGAAGAGAAGCGATGGCCTTGCAGCAGACTGACCAGGGCCTGTGCACAGAGAGCATGGGTGCAGAGAGTGCAAAACCTTTGTTGCTTCAGATAATACTGATGTCCACTGCCATTTTTATTTATTCATTCACTCATTCATTTCTTCATTCGTTCATTATTTACATACGTTCATTCATTCATTTGTTCATTCATTTATACATTCATGTTTTCAGTCATTTTCTTCATTTGTTCATTTGTTCATTCGTTCATTCATTCATTTGCTCAGTTTTCTTTCATTCATTTCTTCATTCATTCATTTACTAATTCATTCATGCATGTGCAACTTCCTTCATGTTTCCATTCATTGGTTTACTCATTCTCACATCCATTCCTTTATTTCTTCATGTGTGATCTTTTCATTATTCCTTCTTCATTCATTCATTCATTCATTCATTCATTCATTCATTCATTCATTCATTCATTCATTCATTCATTCATTCATTCAAATTTTGTTCATCTTTTCACACTGGACATTGTAACAACAGATCAAAAACAAAGTCAGGATGACAAGGTAATTAGCTTCATCCAAACAAAGAATGGCTCTTATGAATGAATGAATGTATCAATGAATGAATGAATGTATCAATGAATGATTGAATGAACAAATGAACAAACAAATGAATGAATGAATAAGCAAATAAAAAAATTAATAAGTCTCTCACTTCGTCTCTATTTTCATCCTTGGACACCGACAGAATGAGATTCCTGGGAACGGGTGAGCCCCGGATGGTGGCCTCCTCCACATTGGTGATGCCAAGATGTCTGGCGATGTCAGCTGCCGTGGGTCTGGTAGCAGTGGCAGTCAGACCCAGGAAACACTTGACTCCGTACTGCTCTCGTAGAACCTGGAACAGTCAACGAGCCACCGACAACTCTTGTACGCCGCCGCGAGCCAGCACTGGCTTGGAGTGTTTCCCAGGGAGTGAAGTTGGTGCTGCTGTCTGACTGTGTGTTTAATCTGCCTGTCTGTGTGTTTAATCTGTCTGTCTGTGTGTTTAATCTGTCTGTGTGTGTGTTTAATCTGTCTGTCTGTGTGTTTAATCTGTCTGTGTGTTTAATCTGTCTGTCTGTGTGTTTCATCTGTCTGTCTGTGTGTTTCATCTGTCTGTCTGTGTGTTTAATCTGTCTGTCTGTGTGTTTAATCTGTCTGTCTGTGTGTTTAATCTGTCTGTCTGTGTGTTTCATCTGTCTGTGTGTTTCATCTGTCTGTCTGTGTGTTTAATCTGTCTGTCTGTGTGTTTAATCTGTCTGTCTGTGTGTTTAATCTGTCTGTCTGTGTGTTTAATCTGTCTGTCTGTGTGTTTCATCTGTCTGTCTGTGTGTTTCATCTGTCTGTCTGTGTGTTTAATCTGTCTGTGTGTTTAATCTGTCTGTCTGTGTGTTTAATCTGTCTGTGTGTTTAATCTGTCTGTCTGTGTGTTTCATCTGTCTGTCTGTGTGTTTAATCTGTCTGTCTGTGTGTTTAATCTGTCTGTGTGTTTAATCTGTCTGTGTGTTTAATCTGTCTGTGTGTGTTTAATCTGTCTGTGTGTTTAATCTGTCTGTGTGTGTTTAATCTGTCTGTCTGTGTGTTTAATCTGTCTGTCTGTGTGTTTAATCTGTCTGTCTGTGTGTTTCATCTGTCTGTGTGTTTCATCTGTCTGTCTGTGTGTTTGCTCCTCAGCACCCGAAACCATGCTGTACATCGTTGGTGATTGTGAACACGTTATTCAAGTATGGAATGTTTTCAAAAATTGGAATTTGGGGCAGTTTTCTGTACCAGAAATATCATCTGACAATTCCTGAATATATTATTTGGAAATCCTTTATTTCCCAACCAGGTCCAATGCTGCATCAAACTTTGGAAAGTACACATACTTTGATGTAAATGTTCTGGAAGCCTTCCATCATGTAGTGCGTTAAGAATGAGTCAGAAAGCAAGTCCTCTGTTGAGAAATTCACTGCAGAAACAAATGGGACAATGGAATTGTATAGAAAATCATTGAAGCTGTGTAGCTAACAGATAATCTGTTGTAGGCGCATTTAATCCCTAACACTCCACCCACTTTTGTTCTGAATATGTTTTGCATGTCTATTTGTTTACTAATAAAATGTATATTAAAACTTTTTTAATAAAGCAGGTTAAGACCCAGACATGGGTGATGATTTGAGGACATAATGAAGATTGTTAGCAACAACAACAACAAAAAAACAACCACCAACCAAAAAAAGTGGGGAAATGTTTTTGGTTTGGGGGGTAAGATTTTAGAAGACATGACATGACTGCTCCCAGTTGTTTTGTGTTTTTTTCTCCCAAACTTGTGGTTTATTCTTTGTCTTTACAAAAATTAACAGGTGAGATCCTTCCATTATCATAATCTGCCCTTTCTCTCTCTCTCTTTTTTTTCTCTCAGACAAATCAATATGTAACAGAGAGCATCTGTATGTTAAAAAATTAGTCTTATCACAATTACTCTATCCCTACATCACACCAGCTGTATCAAACAAACATGCAACATGTGCACATCCATGTCTCCCACTGGTGGTCAAGGGGGAGATAACATTAGAAACGACTTGAACAAACGGCATTACCTCCCTTTACCTCCATAGGCTTTATCAGTACATCTGGCTATTTTAGGCATAGACAGAATATCTGTCATGGAAATTAAAGTGGAAATTGTGAGAAGACTGAGGCATACTTTCAATGTAATAAGAGCAATTTGTGAGATCTGGGCACATATTTACACAGATGAATTTGAGTGAGTTTTCCCATGAAAATAGCAGTTTCCATTATTTACAGAATGAGCAAATACTAAAATGCCAGGAAATTGTATGTAATTCTAATGAGGTGAAAAGTTTACTGTTCACAAAATTGGGACAAGACAATATTTGGTCATGAAATTATACAGTGAATAAATACAGAAAAAATGAAACAACAGATGAACGATTTAAGTAATAAGAATGAATGAATAATTTTTATGAAAGAAAATAGAGAATGAATGGAATAAATGAATGAATGAATGAATGAATGAATGAATGAATGAATGAATGAATGAATGAATGAATGAATGAATGAATGAATGAATGAATGAATGGAAAGAATGTATAAATGCATAAATGCATGAATGAATGAATGAATGAATGGACAGAATGTATAAATGCATAAATGCATAAATGAATGAAGGAATGAAGGAAGGAATGAATGAATGAATGAATGAATGAATGAATGAATGAATGAATGAATGAATGAATGAATGAATGAATGAATGAATGAATGAATGAATGCACACAACTGACAGCAAAGAGACACACCCTTTCTGCACTAGCTTCACCTCTCTCCTCACCCTCACCTTGCACAGACGGAGGTAGGAAGGGCGAAAGTTGTGGGACCATGCAGACAGGCAGTGCGCCTCGTCAATGCAGGCAAAGGGAGGTAGGAAGGGCGAAAGTTGTGGGACCATGCAGACAGGCAGTGCGCCTCTCTCCTCACCCTCACCTTGCACAGACGGAGGTAGGAAGGGCGAAAGTTGTGGGACCATGCAGACAGGCAGTGCGCCTCGTCAATGCAGGCAAAGGCTATGGGGGGCAGACGGTCGGGGCCGGGGAACGAACCCCGACCTCCCACCACCGCCTCAGGGGACACCAAGAGGAAGTGAACTTTGCCCTCTCCGATGTCAGCCAGCACTCCATTCCTCTGCGCCTGGGTCATGTTAGTGTGCAGGCAGCAGCCACGGACGCCTCGGGGCAGTCCCGACACCTGTGCCGGACACAGAATATTTGTCATGCATAGTGAACAAAAGTGGGTTACTGCTGCTCCATGGATTCATTTGACTGAGATAAGACATGTCACAGACAAGCATCCTGCAATGTTTAAATACAAGCCAATCATTTGCGACAAACCACAGCCTGCAGCACTATTAGACTAAAAACCTTTGGAAAATCACTGATTGTTGTCCCTATTTCCATGCATCAGTGAAGAACTGTTCCATCATCCAACATCATTCTCCTCCATTCGATCCCATACACATTTTCTCTCTCCCATCACCCTCATGAATGCACACTATACACATTTTCTCTCTCCCATCACCCTCATGAATGCACACTATACACATTTTCTCTCTCCCATCACCCTCATGAATGCACACTATACACATTTTCTCTCTCCCATCACCCTCATCTTCCAGCATGATGTGAATGCACCCATGCAACTGGATCTGAATGATCTAACCCTGTATCCATGCCACCCGTTGACATCTATGGCTGGTGAGGGTCATCCCTGGGTGAGCCACTGCAGCAGACCTCTAAAGCCCAGCTGCTAGGGGTTCCAGCTATATATTATGTAACAGTCTTGTTGCCTAGCAACCTACCTGGTCCTCCATGAGTGAGACGAGAGGGGAGACAACCAGGGTGATGCAGGGAGATCGCTGCGCGTAGAGAAAGGCAGGCAGCTTGTAGGTCAGACTCTTCCCGCCTCCCGTGGACAGCACCACCAGCGTGGACAGACCTGTCAGCACAGAGAGAAAAATCAGCCCTGCCAAGTTGCCTCCAGGCCACCCCCTTGCCACCCCCTTGCCTTCTCACCCAACATCCCACAGCAACAACCGGTCCCTCGGGCATTTTCCCCCTGTGGGTTGGGGGTAAAAACTGACCCACTTAATCTCCCTACAATTCGTGAAAGGTTAATAACAAGGGAAATCATCGTTTTATTTGCTCTTATTCTAACCAGCTCTAATAATTTTTGGGGGGGGCAGGGTGATCAACGGCCTTGAATAGCCTACAAAGGTTGATAGGCCATAAGACTCCAGTGGTTCCCCCCTTCCCATATGACTGCCCCCACCTCCCACCCAAGACTCCCTTCTGTCAGTGAGCAGCACCACCTGAGGTGGATTTCCCAGACTATGGATATGCAACCCAAAGCAACCCAAAGCAATCCAAAGCAACCCAAAGCAACCCAAAGCAACCCAAAGCAACTCAAAGCAACCCAAAGCAATCCAAAGCAATCCAAAGCAATCCAAAGCAATCCAAAGCAATCCAAAGCAATCCAAAGCAATCCAAAGCAATCCAAAGCAATCCAAAGCAGTCCAGAGCAATCTAAAGCAATCCAGTGCAACCCAAAACAGTTCAAAACAACCCAAAGCAATCCAAAGCAATCCAAAGCAATCCAAAGCAATCCAAAGCAATCCAAAGCAATCCAAAGCAATCCAAAGCAATCCAAAGCAGTCCAAAGCAATCCAAAGCAATCCAAAGCAATCTCAAAAACAAAGCAACCCAAAGCAATCCAAAGCAATCCAAAGCAACCCAAAGCAATCCAAAACAGTCCAAAGCAACCCAAAGCAATCCAAAGCAACCCAAAGCAATTCAAAACAATCCAAAGCAATCCAAAGCAATCCAAAGCAATCCAAAGCAATCCAAAGCAATCCAAAGCAATCCAAAGCAATCCAAAGCAATCCAAAGCAATCCAAAGCAACCCAAAGCAATCCAAAGCAATCCAAAGCAACCCAAAGCAATCCAATGCAATCCAAAGCAATCCAAAGCAATCCAAAGGGCATTTCTAGTATTTTTTTACGAAATTGCTGTAGTCAGACATGAATCGGTATTAAAATTGTGATGAAAAACCTGACTGTCTGGTTTTGGAAATGGATCTATTACAAGAATTTACTGAATTGACATTGTATATGATTACAATGATCACTTTAAAGAAAACTGGAATGCCTTTTGGATTGGTATTGATAGCACTAGATAGCATTGGATAGCACTGGATAGCACTAGATAGCATTGGATAGCACTGGATAGCACTAGATAGCATTGGATAGCACTGGATAGCACTGGATAGCACTGGATAGCATTGGATAGCACTGGATAGCATTGGATAGCACTGGATAGCATTGGATAGCACTGGATAGCATTGGATAGCACTGGATAGCACTGGATAGCATTGGATAGCACTGGATAGCATTGGATAGCACTGGATAGCATTGGATAGCACTGGATAGCACTGGATAGCACTGGATAGCACTGGATAGCATTGGATAGCTCTGGATAGCATTGGATAGCACTGGATAGCTCTGGATAGCGCTGGATAGCGCTGGATAGCTCTGGATAGCGCTGGATAGCGCTGGATAGCTTTGGTTAGCGCTGGATAGCGCTGGATAGCTCTGGATAGCACTGGATAGCACTGGATAGCACTGGATAGCACTAGATAGCATTGGATAGCACTGGATAGCACTGGATAGCACTGGATAGCATTGGATAGCACTAGATAGCATTGGATAGCACTGGATAGCACTGGATAGCATTGGATAGCACTAGATAGCATTGGATAGCACTGGATAGCACTGGATAGCATTGGATAGCACTGGATAGCATTGGATAGCACTGGATAGCACTGGATAGCATTGGATAGCACTGGATAGCATTGGATAGCACTAGATAGCATTGGATAGCACTGGATAGCACTGGATAGCATTGGATAGCCCTAGATAGCATTGGATAGCACTGGATAGCATTGGAGATTGGACTGCACACACCGACACTTTAGGAAGCAGTAAAGCCAGTTGGAGGATTGGCCTAACATTCTAACTGATGAAAATGTGTCACAGATTAATTCTGAATTTCATTTAGTGGAAATGTCCCAGCTTGAAAACAGATGGATGATCCCAGCACTGGGGAGGGAGACGCCATAGCAATTAGTTCTGGGTCCAGCAAGATGGGAGAGTGAAGGCTGTTGAAGTTGTGAGGAGGGAACTGTTGAGGCACCAAAATGAGCCCTATTACATGCAGTTTACAAAGGCTATGATGACACAACAAAACATTCCACTGATATCACAAGTTGCAGCTAGAGAAGGAACAGCAAGATTTTTTAATCACCATGAAGTATTCTTGTCACTGTCTCCTTCTGCCCTGGTCGGAATTCCTGGAATCCAAATTTCTTCAAACCTTTGTACACTTCATGGGGCAACTCATCTGTAACAGAGAAAAACTTCAGTGAACTCTCTCTCTCTCTCTCTCTCTCTCTCTCTCTCTCTCTCTCTCCTCTCTCTCTCTCTCTCTCTCTCTCTCTCTCTCTCTCTCATTCTTTCTCTCATTCTCTTGTTTGCATCAACAATATGAGAGTATGTCCATTTCCAGAGGGAACACGACTATCATGTCCATCTCGGCACCAATCATACCTACCAGAGCTTTGCTCATCCCCAAAGATACCATCTTGGCATCTTGAATTCGCACTCATACATAAATGTACAGTATTTTTGGGACTTCAAGGTGCTTTTCTATATAGGATCTATTTCAGTTATGTATATGGTGCATCACAGTATAAGGCACGCATCAATGTGCATCATCAGTGCTAATAGCACATGTACTATGGACTGTCCACAGCGGAAATATATGAAGACAGCGAGAGAGACAAATATTTCTTATCCACAGGTGGAAATTAATTGGCAAAATTACAGCTCATGATTTTTAACATTCATAATAAGATATACACACTTTCAACAAGTTACAATCAGCACGAGGTAAGTAATATGACTTATGTCTTGAGCGTATTTTGGCAAAAAATAAGTTGCTACCATTGTATAAGGTGCAGGAGTCACTTTGGAGAAGAAAAAAAATCCCCTTATATTATAAGTTACAATCCAAAAAAGATAGTACATTAAAAGTGAATGGTTTAGGCCTGCCCTGATAGCTCTTTGGTTCCTGGAGACCGACCTTGTCTGAACTACTGGAGCAGGCAATAAAAGTCCAGCTACCAGGGGTTTCAGCAGCTGGGGGAGGACGTGGTGGATGGGGGTAGTGGGGGTGGTGGGGGTGGTGGTGGCGGTGGTGGTGGTGGTGGTGGTGGTGGTGGTGGATGGGGGTTGGGGTGGGGAGGGGGGATTGCAGGGGTGGGGGGTGGAGGTGGGGGGGGGAAGGGGGGGGGGAGATAAAGGAAGGAGCATCCAGTAACCTCAGCCATATGCAGACATGCCTACCCCCAGATTTTCAGTTTTCATAATCTGACTGGCAAAATGTGGTATAATCCGTGTTTCGGAACCAATATTCGTATTTTTCACATACTCGTCGTATCAACGTAAGTAAGGGTTTGACCATTGTACATATTCACTGCATTTTGAAATAACTGAAATGACTGGTGACTACCAGAACTAAACATTCACCTCAGAAAAGAAAATGCAGCTCACGGCGTAGCTTTCGGCCGCTATCCCCTACACCGAGGGCAGCTGGTGTCAGCCCCGGTCACTCAGCACTGCTTTGTTACAGCTGCTGCTTATAGCAGCTCTTGAGTCGGTCTAGTTCTTTGCTGGCGTACCCTGTAGCAGCAGGTTTGGACTTGAGGACCAGCAAACTCTCAAGTGTACTGTCACCTAAACTGGATTGCTGATCTGTGTGGTTCTTCCTTACGCAGGAAAACATTCGCTCACAATGAGCGCTTGAATGGGAGATTGTCAAAACCCCACCCACCTGTTCTCAGCGCTTAGTTATCAAAATGCTTTATTACTGACACACATTTTTTTAGCAAATGGTGTCAAAATCTGTACTGTTTAGGCCTCCGTGTATTTTTGTATTCGAGGTCTAAAATCCGAAATAATCCGGAAAAATCCGTAACGGAAGGCAGGTCTGCATATGTAAATCTCTCTACACATAAAATCATTTACAACTGCCAGGCCACTCCCAATCCAGTCCTACAACATGGCAAGAATTCCGACCCCAGTCATACAACACACCAGTTGTACAGTTCACTGTCACTGGATTGCATAGCTCACCTGAGAGATCCCCCTCCTCTAGGTAGGGGGGGCAAGGAGGGGGTGGGGGGAGGGGGGAGGGGGGGTGGCGGTCCAGCCCGGCCTCCACAGCCAGCAGCACAGCCTCCTCCTCCTGCAGGTTCACCTCTGCTGTACCTGCAAAAATACAGACTGCATCAAGAGAGAGGAGGGGGCACGGGGGAGGGGGCACAAGGGTGGAGGGGGGTGGAGGGGGGGTGGAGGGGGGTAGAAGGGGGTGGAAAGGGGTGGAAGGGGGTGGAGGGGGTGGAGGGAAGGAGGAAAAAGGGAAGGGAATAAATGAGAGGGGAACAAAATGGATGGGAGGGGAAGGGTACAATATACGATAGATCGAGACAAACGTGAGAGAGAGAGAGAGAGAGAGAGAGAGAGAGAGAGAGAGAGAGAGAGGAGATGAGAGAGAGAGAGAGAGAGAGAGAGAGAGAGAGAGAGAGAGAGAGACGGAGTGGAGGGGCAGGGGGAGGGAGAGGGAGAAGGGAGAGGGAGATGAGAGAAGAGAGAGAGAGAGAGAGAGAGAGAGAGAGAGAGAGAGAGGGAGAGAGAGAGAGGAGAGAGGAGAGAGAAAGATAGGGAGTAGGGCGAGGGAGAGGGAGAGGGAGAAGGGAGAAGGGAGAGGGGAGAGGGAAGAGGGAGAGGGGAGGGAGGGAGCGAGGGAGAGAGCGAGAGCGAGAGAGAGAGAGAGAGAGAGAGAGCGAGAGAGAGAGAGAGAGTAGAGAGAGCGAGAGAGAGAGAGAGAGAGAGAGAGAGAGAGAGACGGAGGGAAGGGAGGGGGAGGGACAGGAGAGAGAGAGAGAGAGAGAGGAGGAGAGAGGTAGAGAGAGGAGAAGGAGAGAGGAGAGATGAGCAGAGAGAGAGAGATAGAGAGCGAGTCAGAGAGACGTATGAGAAAAGCCATAAGAGTAGACACATATAGAGAGAGAGCAAAATCCGTGTTACATGGCACATTGACCAATAAATAAAGGACCTGGGGATATGAGAAAGCTGAGGGCAATATGGAGGATAAACTGGTCTTGAATCAGCAAAGATCACAGTCCCTACTGCAGTAGCCATTCAAACAGCAATGAACTCCTTTCCCTTCCTTATGGAAAGGTGCAAAATGCAAAGATGGAAAATTCCTACACAAAGACTGTGCCAGAAAAGTTGGGTGGGGTTTTATACAGTGACCTATCACCCCTGTCTGTATCTCAAACCGCTGTACACTTTTCCCCCTGATCACTGGGCCGCTTGATCAATCCTCACTGCTCCCTCACAACAAACATTTAAGATGCACACAGTCAGGCACCAGCACCAACTCCACTCCCTGGGGAGTACTCCATCCCGAAGCTGGCTCATGGCGGCTTGCGCGGGTTCACTTTACTCTGGCCTTTCCCCTCACCTGTCTCTGCTCTCCTTCCTCCAGCCATGGCTGCGACCTCCAGTAGAGATGGGTAGTCACTGTCCAGCACAGCTCTCCGCTCCGTCTCCGGCATGGTCTCTCTCTTCTGCTTCTCTGCAGTACAAAAAAACAGCATTGTATTTTGTATTCAGACCTGTCAACACGGGGGAAGTGGTTTCTTTCAATGCTGATTGAAAACAGTTGAAATATCTGCTATCTAAATTGTAGGTATCCCCCCTCTCCATCACCTACTCCATCATCCTTGCCCCCACCCCTCCACCCTCCCCCCCCCACCCCCACTTCTCCCCCACTCCCTTCCATTTATATCAGGAAATAAGAGTTGCAGTTATGGTAACACGGGGGGAAAAAGGGGTTGGTAGGTCAGACATAACTTGTTTTTTCAAGTTGAGGCCGGCTGAACATAAATCTAACTTTCTTTCACAGAAAATGCTCTTTTAAACTTGAATAGTGGATGCCCTGAGTGCTCTCTGGGCAGGGACAATGGGACAGCACGCAGTTTGATGTTTATCATCAGCACCTTTTTTCTTTTCTTTTTTTGCAAGACTGAAAAAAGTTTAGAGTTGGCAGATAAAATAGGGCTGGTCAGGTTACCGTAACCACAACTTATTTTTGGTGTCACCAGCATCACGCGCAGCAACAGCAGAATATCATCATCCCCACCACCATCATCAATATTAGCTGGCAAATTTAATTCATGCATAGACACTTGAGTCCATTCAGACACACCCATCTAGATATATGCCAGCACAGAAAATGTACATACATGCACACACAAGCTTTCCATCACCAAGGCATGAGCATCCTTCTACTCCTCTTCATCCCTCTCATCACCTCCTCAATTGCCACCATCACGGCTCTATTGTCATCATCAACATAGTCACCAGTATGATCACTGCAATAATTCTCACCCTCTTTGTCTAGCTGTCCAGTAGACACAAGGGAGGTAATACAAGCAGGCAATTGCCTCCCTTTACAGATAATGTGCTTTACAGATTGCATGCCGACATGCTGGCACACATTGGCCATATATAACTAATACCCATTACACATGCACACACAAAACACATACACACACACTCACACAGTTCGTGGGGGAAGGGGGGGGGAAGATATTGACTTGTGGT
>JAWQFJ010030785.1:45000-47364 GCA_034096865.1 Theodoxus fluviatilis | reverse complement strand
GCCCACGACGCAATCCCTGTAGTATGAAAATAATGAAGTCGCATAAGTATTACATTTTGATTCATACTCCCAGGCCACGGAGTAATCTTTTGATCATTCTTGTCATGGACAGAATCACAGAGGCGCCCTCATAAATACCCCAGACGAATTTCCCATTTTTAGAATGTTGAACTTTTGACAGTTTTCTTCGACAGATCTAAACATGTATGGACGAAGAAGTATTTTAAAGAAGAGCATTTTTCGTTGAAATGTTATTCCATAGTCAGTGACGCTCACATTCGGGTAGCTGTTCCCAGCCTTCACATCCGGTTTCGTAACAAGCATTAGAGCCTCGCCCTTGAGGAGAGTACCAGTTGCATGCTGGGTTGGAGCTTAGTGTCTTCCGGTACTATTGTACATGCACCTCTTTGGAAAGTGAGTATATGAGTTTTGAATAAACACGGATTCTGTACGGCACATGGGCCCTCTGTGTCAACAGACACGACTAGGGCTGTTTCTCTTTGCCTGGTGGAATGCTTGCACTAATTAATGTACAGTTGTTGAATAAACGGATAGGCGGTATAGTGAACACTGTGCTTTCTGACATCTGCACTCTTTTCGAAGTCCTTCACAATATTACGATTCGAATGTCAGCTTTGAATGAGTGCAAAGTTGCAGATTTAATTTATAGACGATTTAACAAAGACTTTGGCTTCCTGACATCTGCATTCTTTCAGGAGTCCTCCATGACATTAAAATTCGAATTTTAGATTCAAATGAATGCACAGTTGTAGAGTAAACGAAAGGGTAGTTTAGCGAAGACTTAGCTTTCTGAAAGCAGCATTAAAAAAAGTATTTCTTCACAAAATCAACATTCTAATATCAACTCGAATACATCTGTATATTACTTGGGCAACACTGCTCGGATCACATGTACAGTGGTTACTTTTTTATTTTTCTACGTGAAACAAATAAATCATGATTGTCTCAAACTCTGTAGTATTTGCATCAAGCGACTTCAAACTCTGATTTTGCTGCCATTTTATCGGGGGGTTTTCGGGGCTGGACTAATTTTAGTCGCATGGAGCACGCACAACCACTTCGATCGTGTAGTGATCTCTTGTCTTTGAATGAGTAGAGAGAGAGAGAAAAAAAAAGTAATGTTCTTTAAATAACATTTATTGTTTCACGTCCTAATTTTTTGCATAATTCTTCAGGAAGCCTCACTATATCACGCAAATAATTCAAGCCAGTGCTTTCGAAGAACATGCGTGTACAGAAATCATAAAACGACAGAAGATTTTGCCAGTACAGCACCTACCCTGAACCATCAGTCCACGATGAAATCATGTTCACCAACTCCACGAGGAAAAAACCGGGCAGGTTTTCTTGGTGCAAGTTTTCCCTTTAAAACCGAGTCGGTTTTTCTGCTAATCACAATTCACAAGCAGTCGGATCATTATTGATTTTAGAAGAGAAAAAAAAAGAGAACAGTCTTCGACGCTGGGTGTCGATGGTTGTCAGTCACTTCGGGCTGTCCAGGGCTGACATCGGCACAAGCCTAGAGAATCCCAGAACCACTTGGAGGGGGGTGTGAAGCAAGGAGCGAGGTGGATGAGTTTCTCTCTAGAGCAGATGATCGAGGCGCTCATACCTCCCAGCCCTCAATCCACCCGAGAGCACTTCACGTCGGCGTTGGAGTGGGGTGGAGAAGTGCCGGGGTGGGCAGCTCCATTGCCGAGGAAACCCACCCGTATATCCCTCCTCCGGGTGGCGGTCTAGTCGGTTTAGGGAGGAGTGAGGAGGTGTATGGGTTCCTTCTGATGAGCGCGTTGCCCTGTACAGGGAGGAGTGAGGAGATGTATGGGTTCCTTCTGATAAGCGCGTTGCCCTGTACAGGGAGGAGTGAGGAGGTGTATGGGTTCCTTCTGATGAGCGCGTTGCCCTGTACAGGGAGGAGTGAGGAGGTGTATGGGTTCCTTCTGATGAGCGCGTTGCCCTGTACAGGATGTAGTGAGGTCTCGCCTCCTCAGACACCCCGAACTCCGACGCACGGACGGGGTGTACACCCGCAATTGTGTATCGTCCGGTGGTTGGCCAGCTCGCAGGCACCCCAAAACACGACCTTACCCGTCTCTGCCCACAAACGAAACATTTCCAATGATGCAAAAAAAACCATCTACCCGGTCAAATCTGAAAAGTGTACCCAAAATTTTTGGAAGAAATCTTGACGTAATTTTAGTTTGGTTCACCTGAAATTTCCGCCTCCTCCAGGTGGGAATATCGTTGCTAGCGCCTCACCCGAGACAAACTCCGTTTCGCTTCCGACGCCATTTTGAAATCGAAGCGCGCATGCGGCGCGAATGTAAACAAACTCAGTCCTCA
>JAWQFJ010030785.1:0-40000 GCA_034096865.1 Theodoxus fluviatilis | reverse complement strand
CATTAAACACGCAAACTTTAGCTTTTTCATTCCCCCATTGGACTCGGTGCATGGTGACGTTTTGGCGTCTTAGAAAACCAACAATGATAGTGTGTGTATGTGCGAGCGCTCGTGCGCGTGCGTGCGTGTGTGTGCGTGCGTGCATGTGTGTGCATGCGTGCATGTGTGTGTATGCGTGCTTGCGTGAGTGTGTGTGTGCGTGCTTGTTTTTCAAATGCCACAGAAGGAACCAATGAAATTCAAGACTTGGGTTGGACAAAGCTTTTATTCTTTCAAACAGGAAGTGGAATATTTGCCTACCGACGCCAAAACACAGGAAACTTTGAAGACGACGCATGCCTGCGTGAGTGCTAATCCAACGGTCCTCTAAATGGACAACGGCGCAGTTATTGTCTGCCCAGATCCATTCTAGTACCGTCGCCTCGTTTTGAAAACGACGAAAGCTCACTTATGAGGGAGTGACGTCAGCAGCGCCACGCTGGAAGTCTTTCGTTCATCTCGAAATAGTCCTGCTCTGATGATGGGCAACGCGATCGTTTGAAGAGCGGCAAAAAGTGGAGCTTGGTTCGGTAGGAATGCCGGCATCGCCACTTCTCCCTAGCGACCTCCTCTCTGGCGACTGCGTACTCCGCACGGGCAGCTGCCTGGCCCCGCCCCCAGTCACTAACCGACCAATCAGCGTGCAGCCGGAAAAGCCGTTCCGAAGCCGAGCACGCGTCCGTCAGTGGCACCGCGGGGCCGTCTTTTATGAGTTGAATATTGATGTGATTTGAGCAATTTTGTGCTTCGTTAGTCGAATTAGTGGCTTGTTTGCGCGAGTCTCCAGTCCCCTCGCCGCGCGTGTCATCAGCAGCGCTTGGTGGCGCGGTCGGAAGCCAGCGCTGCGCAGAGTGAGCGGCGCAGACAAAAACAATGGGTGCCGTAAAGTGGCAAGGGGAGGCAACTCCGTCGTGGCCAGTTGGCCAGCTCTGATTGCTGAGCTGGGGAGATGCAAACCGAATTAGGGCGCCCCCCGCCGTCAGGAAATCAGCTGTTTCGCACGGCCCCTGCCTCGCGCTTTTCCTCTCCGTCCGTTTCCGCGTAGACGTCCTCAGTTTGGTGAAAATTGTTTCTTCCTGCCCGCCCTCTTCCCCCCACCCCCACCCCCTACCCCCCTCCCCCCCCCACCCCCCCACCCACGTCCATGCCCCCCCTCCCCTCCCCCTCTCGCCCCCATGTTCCCCTTCCCCTCCCAACTCTCTCCTTCCCCATCTGCATTCCCCCAACCTTTACCCCCACTCTATCTGGTCACCATTCACTGTAGTTAGTCCCTCGCAACTTCTCTTGCCACTCCTCGCCCTCATCCTGACCTCGCACGGCTTCACGTGTCAGTTATGGAGGAGCAGAATCATGTTACAAATACGAGACACTTCTTCATTAAATATCCGCAACATTAGAACAACCAACAATTTATTTTCTGCTCCAAAACATCATAAACTTCTTTTCATCTGATCTTTCATAGGAATGGTTTCTCAATTCTCAGCATAAAACACAGAAAAATAGCGTCTCTATGATTCGTTATGTATTATTATATAAAGAGGATGGCTGTTTAAAAACGTGCAGACGGGTTTTCAACTTAGCGCGTGCAATGAGTTTGGTGTCCCCCCTGCAGGATGATTGACAAGACTTGAAGCAACAATGGCGACAAAGGAAAATGAATATGGAAGTGGAGGCGACGTCAACGACGACGACGATGACGATAATGGTGATGGTGATGGTGGCGGTGAGTTGGCTAATATTAAATACTGGAACTTGGAACAATCCAAAGTACGGAAAGAACTGAAACTCTCAATTGCTAGAGGTAGTTTCAGCAACAAGTCCAGCGTCGCAGTTAGAACGCAGTCGTGAAGGTAAATATGTGGTTTTGGATAACGACCTATCACCGGTGTCTGGTTCTCAAGCCGCTTTACACTTTACCCCCTTATCACTGGGACATTCCACCAATCTTTCACCGGCACTTAACGACAAACAAGGTGAGAGACAGATAAGACGCACACAGTCAGGTACAAGCACCATCTCCACTCCCTAGAGAGGATTCCCACCCGATGCTGGCTCACAGCAGCACACAAGGGTTATTCGCAATACAGTGTGAAGACACCGACCTCACAGGTACCCAGTTTCACTCATGGGTGGGGAAAGCAATGGTGATTAATAATGCAAAACTGAGATCCGCGCAGGTTTGAACGCCGTACCTGCTAGCCTACTGCGGGTCCAGCGCGCTGACCACTTGGCCACAGAAACCACGTGGATCGTCTTCGCTTGATTCACACGACTTCAGCGTGCATGAGCGAAGAAACCCACTGGTACATGCATGTGCATCTGTGGGGTACGTGTATGAGATCTTTGATAGTGACGAAAGTCCGCCTTATTAGTCACTGCCTGTGCGGTCATTGCACCGTTTAAAAAAAGCAACCTGTAATTTCTTGGCACTGCGATTAGGAAAAGGCTTCCTTTGTAAGGCGTGTCTCCTTCATAAATTTGTTCACTGAAAGGAATCACAGTGTCGGTTACTTCTTGTTTGACGTCAGTCGACATCACTAACCTACTTTGAAAGACTGGAAGGATGCTACTTTGTCTTAAATGGTATCACACTATTTCCGTACATTATATTGACCTCCTTCCACTCTCTGGCTGCCCCAGTCTCTGTCTGTCTGTCTGTCTGTCTGTCTGTCTGTCTGTCTGTCTGTCTGTCTGTCTCTCTCTCTCTCTCTCTCTCTCTCTCTCTCTCTCTCTCTCTCTCTCTCTCTCTCCCCCTCTCTCTCTCTCTGCCTGTCTGTCTGTCTGTCTGTCTGCCTGCCTGCCTGCATGTCTGTCTGCCTGTCTGTCTGTCTGTCTCTCTGTCTGTCTGTCTGTCTCTCTCTCTCTCTCTCTTTCTTTCTCTCTCCCTCTCTCTCTCTCTTTCTTTCTCTCTCCCTCTCTCTCTCTCTCTCTCTCTCTCTCTCTCTCTCTCTCTCTCCCCTCTCTCTCTCTTTCTCTCTCTCTTTCTCTCTTTCTCTCTTTCTCTCTCTCTCTTTCTTTCTTTCTCTTTTTCTCTCTTTCTCTCTCTCTCTTTCTCTCTCTCTCTCTCTTTCTTTCTCGCTCTCTCTTTCTCTCTCTCTTTCTTTCTCTCTTTCTTTCTCTCTCTCTCTCTCAACATTGTCTGTGTCAGAGACCGAAAGTAATGGGCGCCGTGGGCTGTGTATCATTTCACTCTCTTTGACTCGTTGTTTTCCAGACGAGTTTCCCTGTAGTTATCCTTTCGGATCGTTTCCTTCGTTCCTTCTCTCTCGACGCGTTGTCTTTGTGAAAAATCATGAAACCACGAAGCATGTCCGATCGTGAAATGAACCGGAAGCAGTTGTCCTGATAGCAGCCTTCGCGCACGCGTCGCCCGGTAAACCTTCTCATTGGCTAGAGCAGGCCACGTGACGCATGACACTTCTGTCGTGGCGTTGTATTCTGACGACCACGAAAATGTGCTGGCCTATTTATTCACAAAGAGGCTACTTAAAAGTTCGGATGAAGACATCACGCATATATTAAAAAATAAAAATAAAAAAATAATCAAAGCTACAAAGTTTAATTTTCGTAACAGAAGTTTGCGTTTAATTTCCCATCCATTTCCAGAGAACGTTTTGGAGATGAAATGTGGGAGTTGGTCATTTTAGCAGTAATTATGAAAGACTGAAAACACAACACACGGTCGTCCAAACTTTGAATATAGCGCCGGAGGTAGCTTTCATTCCTGGCACGTGCAAGTATTCCGGCGCGACATAAGATGCCCTGAAATTAGCAACAACAACAACAACAACACACACACACACACGCACACACAGAGAAACACACACACACACGCACGCACGCGCGCACACACACACACACACACACACACTTAGACTCACTCACACATGCACATACACTCACACACGCACACACGCAGACACACGCACACATGCGCACACACGCAGACACACGCACACACGCACGCACACGCGCACACACGCGTGTTACACGCACGCACGCGCGCGCACACACACACACACACACACAATCTGTGACGACCTCAATCCTAATAAAGAGAACAGGTTACGGTCTGCGATTGTCCATCTAAAATTACCGGACTCTCATGGACCTACTTTCTACCTGCTTTGACAGGTAACATCGAGCCGACACCAGTTTTCCCTCGGACAGACTGAATGCATTTGCCTACACGAGCCAGACATATTTCTTCTCCTCAACGACCTCTGACCCCGACAGCCTCGAAAATGGCGCTCCTTCCATGTCGTCACTCACCTTCCACGCCGCCGCCGTCGTTCTTTTCACGCGCTGTGTGCACGCACACGCGGGGCACGCCGTGCACTGGCCTGGAGAAACAGAGGTGGCGGGGGACAAGGTGGGCACGCTCGCGACACGCGGCAACGGCATAATCAGCTTTAATTCGCCAGATCGGGCGGAGAGATGGGCCACGCGCGTCATTAGGGCGAATTTATTGCAATTAATTTGCCGATCAAATGGCGGGCTCTCCCTCCCGCCGTCAGCCGTCGGAAGTGACTTAAAGAAAGTGGGGAGAAAATAACAAGCGGGGCTGCGCAGACCAGCTGCGCACTAGCTCTCAGGAGCGCAAGAGCCACGCAGCACGGGTCCACTTCCGTTCTGGGAGGCGGAGAGGCTGGCTTGCTGTCACCAACATGGCGCTCTCCAGCAACACGCACGCAGGCCGCGGGCGCCCTCCTCCGCAGGGGAAACAGCTCTGTTCATGTTGAGCTTCCCTGCCAAAGGAAAATCTCGGATATGGTTGCAAGACAAATTTAATCCAATAGATGGAATACCTCTTCTGATTGCCGTTGCGCGTAAGGGAAGAATGTGACTGTTCGAATTGAGTGGATTGTCACGTCAGTTCCATTGCAGGACAGCCTCTGCACAGGTCGCTGCCAGGCACATTTGGCATGTACACCATAGGTAGGTTTCACAGATCTATGGATAAGCGTTCCAGAGCAATTTAAAGGAAAAAAGGCAATTCCTGTCTTCTTCTCTTTTTTTAAAAATAAAAGTGATCACTGTAATCATAGACAGCGTCCAATCAGTCAGTCCTTGTAACAAACCCGCTCCCTAAACACCGGACATCAGTCAGTTCTTGTAACAAACCCGCTCCCTAAACACCGGACATCAGTCAGTTCTTGTAACAAACCCGCTCCCTAAACACCAGACATCAGTCAGTTCTTGTAACAAACCCGCTCCCTAAACACCGGACATCAGTCAGTTCTTGTAACAAACCCGCTACCTAAACACCAGACATCAGTCAGTCCTTGTAACAAACCCGCTCCCTAAACACCAGGCATCAGTCAGTCCTTGTAACAAACCAGCTACCTAAAAACCAGGCATCAGTCAGTTCTTGTAACAAACCCGCTCCCTAAACACCAGGCATCAGTCAGTCCTTGTAACAAACCCGCTCCCTAAACACCAGGCATCAGTCAGTCCTTGTAACAAACCCGCTCCCTAAACACCAGACATCAGTCAGTCCTTGTAACAAACCCGCTCCCTAAACACCAGGCATCAGTCAGTCCTTGTAACAAACCAGCTACCTAAAAACCAGGCATCAGTCAGTTCTTGTAACAAACCCGCTACCTACAAACCAGACATTAGTCAGTTCTTGTAACAAACCCGCTACCTACAAACCAGACATCAGTCAGTTCTTGTAACAAACCCGCTCCCTAAACACCAGACATCAGTCAGTCCTTGTAACAAACCCGCTCCCTAAACACCAGACATCAGTCAGTCCTTGTAACAAACCCGCTCCCTAAACACCAGACATCAGTCAGTCCTTGTAACAAACCCGCTACCTAAACACCAGACATCAGTCAGTCCTTGTAACAAACCCGCTACCTAAACACCAGACATCAGTCAGTCCTTGTAACAAACCCGCTACCTAAACACCAGACATCAGTCAGTTCTTGTAACAAACCGCTCCCTACAAACCAGACATTAGTCAGTTCTTGTAACAAACCGCTCCCTAAACACCAGGCATCAGTCAGTCCTTGTAACAAACCCGCTCCCTAAACACCAGGCATCAGTCAGTTCTTGTAACAAACCCGCTACCTACAAACCAGACATCAGTCAGTTCTTGTAACAAACCCGCTCCCTAAACACCAGACATCAGTCAGTCCTTGTAACAAACCCGCTCCCTAAACACCAGACATCAGTCAGTCCTTGTAACAAACCCGCTCCCTAACCACCAGACATCAGTCAGTCCTTGTAACAAACCCGCTCCCTAAACACCAGACATCAGTCAGTCCTTGTAACAAACCCGCTACCTAAACACCAGACATCAGTCAGTTCTTGTAACAAACCCGCTCCCTAAACACCAGACATCAGTCAGTCCTTGTAACAAACCCGCTCCCTAAACACCAGACATCAGTCAGTCCTTGTAACAAACCCGCTCCCTAAACACCAGACATCAGTCAGTTCTTGTAACAAACCCGCTCCCTACAAACCAGACATCAGTCAGTTCTTGTATCAAACCCGCTCCCTAAACACCAGACATCAGTCAGTCCTTGTAACAAACCCGCTCCCTAAACACCAGACATCAGTCAGTCCTTGTAACAAACCCGCTACCTAAACACCAGACATCAGTCAGTTCTTGTAACAAACCGCTCCCTACAAACCAGACATTAGTCAGTTCTTGTAACAAACCGCTCCCTAAACACCAGGCATCAGTCAGTCCTTGTAACAAACCCGCTTCCTAAACACCAGACATCAGTCAGTTCTTGTAACAAACCGCTCCCTACAAACCAGACATTAGTCAGTTCTTGTAACAAACCGCTCCCTAAAAACCAGGCATCAGTCAGTCCTTGTAACAAACCCGCTCCCTAAACACCAGACATCAGTCAGTTCTTGTAACAAACCCGCTACCTAAACACCAGACATCAGTCAGTCCTTGTAACAAACCCGCTCCCTAAACACCAGACATCAGTCAGTCCTTGTAACAAACCCGCTCCCTAAAAACCAGACATCAGTCAGTTCTTGTAACAAACCCGCTACCTAAACACCAGGCATCAGTCAGTCCTTGTAACAAACCCGCTCCCTAAACACCAGACATCAGTCAGTCCTTGTAACAAACCCGCTACCTAAAAACCAGACATCAGTCAGTCCTTGTAACAAACCGCTCCCTAAAAACCAGACATCAGTCAGTTCTTGTAACAAACCAGCTACCTAAAAACCAGGCATCAGTCAGTTCTTGTAACAAACCCGCTCCCTAAACACCAGATATCAGTCAGTTCTTGTAACAAACCCGCTACCTAAAAACCAGGCATCAGTCAGTTCTTGTAACAAACCCGCTCCCTAAACACCAGACATCAGTCAGTTCTTGTAACAAACCCGCTCCCTACAAACCAGACATCAGTCAGTTCTTGTAACAAACCCGCTCCCTAAACACCAGACATCAGTCAGTTCTTGTAACAAACCCGCTCCCTACAAACCAGACATCAGTCAGTTCTTGTAACAAACCCGCTACCTAAATACCAGACATCTTTTCCTTCTTTTTTACACTATGTGAACCACCCGGCATCTCCGCTTGGAGTCACCAGAAGACAGGATACAGATCTCCCTAGTGCTGTTGTCTTTTCATTGACACTTCCCTCACACTACTAATCGGCATTTCCTCACGGAGCCACGGGAAGGACATGGCTCTCCCTGCGCGGAGGCCAGCGGAAGTTCGCTGCTCCCCGCGGCGATTCGAATAGTTTCCAGTAATAAAGATATAACGAGAGGCCAGGCTTGTTTGTTATTAACCCCACTCCAGCTAATGACCCCGAAAAACTTCCACAGACGCGAGGTAGCGCTGGAGAGGGCCGCACACCGGAAGCCGTTGCTGGAAAAGGTCAGGGCTGGGACGACGGTGCCACTTCACTCGCAGACAACGGCAAAGCCTCCTGCAAGTGGGGCTGCCTGCCCAGACCGGCGTCACGGATATGGTCTCCTTTCCAGAAGACAAGAGATGGAGAAGGAATCGAGGGGGAGCGATGGAGGACTAAAAATAACATTTTAACAAATCTACTGTACCTAACAAAAATGTTTTCCTCGTGTTTTTAAAGAGAAAATATAAATGTATTTTTTCCCGGTGCTCTTTTAATGATATATACTCACACACCAATCATGCCCTTTGTCTTTTTTAGTATGTTCATAATTTCTTCGTGTGTGTTTTTCGTTGCCTTCTACTCGTCTTCATCAGTTCCAACAATAAGCACATCTCGCGTGTCCAAAACGTGCACACTTCGAAACTCAAGTCGTATCTACACTCGCTGCTCGTGAAGACACGCATAAAGACCACATCAATTCTAGATGCTGCTGCATGTACACTACATGCTGTGCATTATCTCTCGTGCTTCATTCACCTGCGGGTTGGGCGTAGGAACAGACCCACCAGGTCTCCCCACGCGGCTCATAACAGGCGTGTGTCAATGAAAACCGTGAGGCGACTTGCTTTTACTCTCACCATCGCTAGTGGTGTTTGTGACCAATGGATGTAAATAACGTACTAAAATTGTTAGGCCGTGATGCTTCATTCATTCATTCATTCATTCATTCATTCATTCATTCATTCATTCATTCATTCATTCATTCATTCATTCATTCATTCATTCATTCATTCATTCATTCTTTGGATCATTCATTCATTCTTTTGATCATTCATTCATTCATTCGTTCGTTTATTCATTCATTTATTCTTGTGCTTTAAAGTCACTTAATTACATTGAAACACATCTAAATTTGCTGTGGGTGATCTCAGTTGGCGCGAGATGCATTGGCAGTCACATCGTCTCTGTATCACAGTACTGGCGATGCTTACAGAAAGATGAGAGAAAGGCATTTTGCACGTTATGTACACTCAAATAAAAGAAAAAAGTGCGGTGAGCTCAATAAACGAACAAGCACCCGGACAACCAGGGACATAGGGATATATATTTTCTCTGCATTGAAAGTCAGAGAAGAGAAAACATTGGGAGCTGAAGTTGATTGATGTAGATATAAACACATTCTGAGATTTTGACAGAACTGGCAAACTTTGTTGATGGTGCAAAATACGAGATATCCATGTCCATCGACAGATCACACTTAGTAGTGGCCGATGTTGTTCTGATGGGCTGTCGGCCTCTGAAAAAACTCTTTCATTCGTTTCGTTTTTGTATTACATGCACATGCAATCCCAAAACGCGTCTTTCTTGAAAACATAGAGACGACGCACATCTTCGTGTGCGTGCCTTGCTTTGTTACAGATACACCGCATGCACCTGGCATCCCGACTAACATATTTTTGGATTGGATTGATTGTTCTTTCCGATCCCTCAGCTTTTGTAGTCTTCGTAAGGTCACTGTGGACGCCAGTCTTCATAGAGGGAGAGATGTAGAGTAACGTCACTGTGGACGCCAATCTTCATAGAGGGAGAGATGTAGAGTAAGGTCACTGTGGACGCCAGTCTTCATAGAGGGAGAGATGTAGAGTAACGTCACTGTGGACGCCAATCTTCATAGAGGGAGAGATGTAGAGTAAGGTCACTGTGGACGCCAGTCTTCATAGAGGGAGAGATGTAGAGTAAGGTCACTGTGGACGCCAGTCTTCATAGAGGGAGAGATGTAGAGTAAGGTCACTGTGGACGCCAATCTTCATAGAGAGAAAGATGTAGAGTAAGGTCACTGTGGACGCCAATCTTCATAGAGAGAGAGATGTAGAGTAAGGTCACTGTGGACGCCAATCTTCATAGAGGGAGAGATGTAGAGTAAGGTCACTGTGGACGCCAATCTTCATAGAGAGAAGAGATGTAGAGTAAGGTCACTGTGGACGCCAATCTTCATAGAGGGAGAGATGTAGAGTAAGGTCACTGTGGACGCCAATCTTCATAGAGAGAAAGATGTAGAGTAAGGTCACTGTGAACGCCAATCTTCATAGAGAGAGAGATGTAGAGTAAGGTCACTGTGGACGCCAATCTTCATAGAGGAAGAGATGTAGAGTAAGGTCACTGTGGACGCCAATCTTCATAGAGGGAGAGATGTAGAGTAAGGTCACTGTGGACGCCAATCTTCATAGAGGGAGAGATGTAGAGTAAGAGCACTGTGGACGCCAATCTTCATAGAGGAAGAGATGTAGAGAAAGGTCACTGTGGACGCCAATCTTCATAGAGGAAGAGTTGTAGAGTAAGGTCACTGTGGACGCCAATCTTCATAGAGGGAGAGATGTAGAGTAAGGTCACTGTGGACGCCAATCTTCATAGAGGGAGAGATGTAGAGTAAGGTCACTGTGGACGCCAATCTTCATAGAGAGAGAGATGTAGAGTAAGGTCACTGTGGACGCCAATCTTCATAGAGGGAGAGATGTAGAGTAAGGTCACTGTGGACGCCAATCTTCATAGAGGGAGAGATGTAGAGTAAGGTCACTTTGGACGCCAATCTTCATAGAGGGAGAGATGTAGAGTAACGTCACTGTGGACGCCAATTTTCATAGAGGAAGAGATGTAGAGTAAGGTCACTGTGGACGCCAATCTTCATAGAGAGAGAGATGCAGAGTAAGGTCACTGTTGACGCTAATCTTCATAGAGGGAGAGATGTAGAGAAAGGTCACTGTGGACGCCAATCTTCATAAAGGAAGAGTTGTAGAGTAAGGTCACTGTGGACGCCAATCTTCATAGAGGGAGAGATGTAGAGAAAGGTCACTGTGGACGCCAATCTTCATAGAGGGATGGATGTAGAGTAAGGTCACTGTGGACGCCAATCTTCCTAGAGGGAGAGTTGTAGAGTAAGGTCCCTGTGGACGCCAATCTTCATAGAGAGATAGATGTAGAGAAAGGTCACTGTGGACGCCAATCTTCATAGAGGGAGAGATGTAGAGTAAGGTCACTGTGGACGCCAATCTTCATAGAGAGAAAGATGTAGAGTAAGGTCACTGTGGACGCCAATCTTCATAGAGAGAAAGATGTAGAGTAAGGTTACTGTGGACGCCAATCTTCATAGAGAGAGAGATGTAGAGTAAGGTCACTGTGGACGCCAATCTTCATAGAGGGAGAGATGTAGAGTAAGGTCACTGTGGACGCCAATCTTAATAGAGGGAGAGATGTAGAGTAAGAGCACTGTGGACGCCAATCTTCATAGAGAGAGAGATGTAGAGTAAGGTCACTGTGGACGCCAATCTTAATAGAGGGAGAGATGTAGAGTAAGAGCACTGTGGACGCCAATTTTCATAGAGGGAGAAATGTAGAGTAAGGTCACTGTGGACGCCAATCTTCATAGAGGGAGAGATGTAGAGTAAGGTCACTGTGGACGCCAATCTTCATAGAGGGAGAGATGTAGAGTAAGGTCACTGTGGACGCCAATCTTCATAGAGGGAGAGATGTAGAGTAAGGTCACTGTGGACGCCAATCTTCATAAAGAGAGAGAGATGTAGAGTAAGGCCACTGTGGACGCCAATCTTCATAGAGGAAGAGATGTAGAGAAAGGTCACTGTGGACGCCAATCTTCATAGAGGGAGAGATGTAGAGAAAGGTCACTGTGGACGCCAATCTTCATAGAGGGAGAGATGTAGAGAAAGGTCACTGTGGACGCCAATCTTTATAGAGAGAGAGATGTAGAGTAAGGTCACTGTGGACGCCAATCTTCATAGAGGGAGAGATGTAGAGTAAGGTCACTGTGGACGCCAATCTTCATAGAGGGAGAGATGTAGAGTAAGGTCACTGTGGACGCCAATCTTCATAGAGGGAGAGATGTAGAGTAAGGTCACTGTGGACGCCAATCTTCATAGAGGGAGAGATGTAGAGTAAGGTCACTGTGGACGCCAATCTTCATAGAGGGAGAGATGTAGAGTAAGGTCACTGTGGACGCCAATCTTCATAGAGGGAGAGATGTAGAGTAACGTCACTGTGGACGCCAATCTTCAAAGAGGGAGAGATGTAGAGTAACGTCACTGTGGACGCCAATCTTCATAGAGGGAGAGATGTAGAGTAAGGTCAAGTCAAGCCTTCATTTTCCTTCTTATTCGCGTCTTACTGATCGTGTAAGGAGACGCGGTGGGTCTATTCTGACCCCCAACCAACATGGTTTTCACAACAAGCAGCGTGCACCCCGGGCAGTGCACCCTCATGCTGTCTCCGCGATGGGTCTTGGAGCAAACAGCGCGGAGATTCATGGTACTGAGTGGTCATCGGCGATAGCAAACTTTCCAAAAATTAAAATTGAATCAAAATGCAAAAGTCACATTCGTTATGCTGCTCCTGTGTTAAAAAAAGTCCGGAGCAACTTCATACCCCCCCCCCCCTCCTTCCTCGCCCCCCATCAGCTGGAACTCCGGGCTGCTGGGCTTTTAGGGCCTGCTCTAGCGGGTCTGCCAAGGGCCGCCCCAAGCAGCCGAAAAGGCTGATGAGAGGCATCGGGACGGGGTCAGATCATTCAAATCCAAACTTGCAATCAAACCACTCTGGAGGATCGAATCCAGCCCACGCACAACAACGAACTGGTCTCCAAACCGCGTATCCAACCACAAGAATCATCATTACAAGTTTTAGCCAATCTAACAGAAATGCCAACACTTATCTGTTCATGATGTCTTTGCCATAATGGTGTTGCTTTATCATTATAACTGGACACTGCTAGGTTGTTTTTTTTTGTTGAGTGGTAGATAAGTGTAATAATTTTCTTGAGGGTGAATATGGCGCTTGGCGACTAGATGTTTATTGCACATGGACTGAGCTAGGTCTTCCTAAATATCTTGAAAGCATGTTTGGATCTGAATCATCTAACTTTGTCCCGATGCCCTCTGGTGGACTCTATGACTACTCGAGGCCAACCCTGGCTGAGCTACTGCAGCAGGCCCCGACAGCCCAGCAGTTAGGGGTTCCAGCTGATGGGGGTGGGGGTGGGGGTGGGGGTGGGGGGAGATCGAGGGGATCTAGTGGCTCCAGCTCTATGTTACTCTCATTAGAGCTCAACAGATTTATCTGATCGCAAAATGACAGGAATGGCGCTGCATGTGCCAACTCAAAAGTCTCTTTTTGCTGCGACGGACAATACCCACCGCCACTGACTCCGTGGACTGGCACTCCCTGGGGAGGAGGGGAGAGGAGCGGAGTACGAGTGCAAAAAACGGAGTAGAAAAAGAATTCCGCTTCGTATGAATTATGTCACATTGTCTGAAGCCATTTTTGTAGAATTCCTCGGAGAGCTAACCGTGACTTTTCCGCAATATCTTCTTCACAGTCTTGTCAAAGTTGGCAGAGCTTCGCGTTTGAAGCGGACCCCCTCAAAAAAACAAAAAACCCACGGCGGCCATTCCATACCCGTCTGAGCTGTCGTGTGGCCTGATGGCTAGGCCAGCAGGTTCAAGCAGGGGAAAAGGGGCAATTTGTCAGACAAAATGGTGGGACCAAATGAGGTCGAACGGTCCTCGTCAGACCCGGAGAACTGCGCACTCCTCCCGCTGAATGTTTTTCGGTGTCGAGGGAAATTTGCAAGAATAACTTCATAATTCCCTGCCAGCTCTTGAACTGGGCCGAAGCGACTGGCTAGTTGCGTCATTAGTGACATCCGATGAGAGTAACTGGCTCAAAAACTGTGGGCAGCGAAATTTGCGTCACTCGTTTTTCAGCCTCGTCCAAGTAGCTTCCTTCCCTCTTCTGTCTCCGCCTCTCACAAGAACGAAGACTTTGACCCCCATTGTGTCCTCGTCAAATCTCGACTTCTTTTTAATCCTGTATCATCCGTTCTTGTATCTTTTCTGCCTTCGTTGGGGAAAACATGCCTTCCTGAAACACTTGATGCAACCGTAACCTTTCTAGACTGGCAAAGCCGATCACTTTATAGCAAGCAGGATACGGCACTGAATGGAGAAAAAGCATGACTCTTAAAATGATGGATCTGCCAAACAGCTTGATGCAGCCATTTAGTATACTGATGATTGATTTTTTTAATTAAACACTTTAGATAACATTTAAATAAATAACTGAAGGCCCATCTGACTGGAATTTTTGCATCATTGTATAAAATCAAAATAGGTGGTCACAGATCGTATGATGGAAACCCCATGGTGCAAATGTAGACCATGTCCACTATCAAGGCAGCAGCCGAAGATGAGGATGAATGGGTTTCACAGGTAATGAGCATTTGTTGGCTATGATCAATAAATGACTTGAGCTGGTTAGAGTGGAGATCTGACGAGGGCGCAATGGCAGTTAGAGTGGAGATCTGACGAGGGCGCAATGGCAGTTAGAGTGGAGATCTGACGAGGGCGCAATGGCAGTTAGAGTGGAGATCTGACGAGGGCGCAATGGCAGTTAGAGTGGAGATCTGACGAGGGCGCAATGGCAGTTAGAGTGGAGATCTGACGAGGGCGCAATGGCAGTTAGAGTGGACATCTGACGAGGGCGCAATGGCAGTTAGAGTGGAGATCTGACGAGGGCGCAATGGCAGTTAGAGTGGACATCTGACGAGGGCGCAATGGCAGTTAGAGTGGACATCTGACGAGGGCGCAATGGCAGTTAGAGTGGAGATCTGACGAGGGCGCAATGGCAGTTAGAGTGGACATCTGACGAGGGCGCAATGGCAGTTAGAGTGCATGAAGTGTGGTGGAAGCGATGGTGTTCAACTCAATTCAGTTCAGTTCAATTACTTTATTTACCGAAGGTATACACTGTATACAATAAATGTCCGTGGCCTTCAAAGTAAAGCATTATGGCAGTTTAAGACGATTGAAAACTCAATATCTCTCTCTCTCTCTCTCTCTCTCTCTTTCTCTCTCTCTCTCTCTCTTTCTCCCTCTTTTGCTTCTCGCTCGCTCTCCTTTTCTCTTTCATTCTTTCACTCCATCAAGTCTTCTCACACACACACACACAACCCCTCCCCCCCACCTCCTTCTCATTATTGTTTGTGAAATAGAGTTTTAAATGTATTTTAAATAACTGTACGCTCGAAGAATCTTTGACAGAAATGGGCAGATAGTTTCATTTTTTGTAGCATAAAAATGAATGATTTCGTGTATATCATAGGGAAATGAAGAATTGATATTAAAAAATGATTGGAGTCTTGTATCGTCTAAGCTTGAGAAAAATTCTTGGAGGCAAAATGGACATAGCAATGTCGCGGTTTTGTATACAAATATGCCGTTTGAAACAGACATTAATGTTCAAAAGAAAGTCAGTTCAGACTGGAGAGTATTTCATTTAGAAGCATTTCACAATTATTAATGATAATACGTTCAGGTCGCTTCAGGATTCGATTGACAGAATCCTAATGTCTTTGAGGACAATGTCTCAAGATTTTTAAACGGTAGCTTATATGTGGGACGAGATATGCAGTGTGAAACATTTTTCTATTGTCCATGAAAAGGAATAATTTTATCTTTTTGAATGTAAATAGCAGTGTTGAGGTTTTTTCATGATATATTCAGCATGACTGTTCCAAGACAGAGTGACATTAATGGAGCACACCAATTAATTTTTATTTTTTTAACGTTCGGTATCGAGTAACTGCGTAAATTCAGCTTAGTCTCATAGAGGAAAGAGTTAGTTTTCTTTGTTGGGTAATTATTAGCATACGTGTTGTTTGCAGTGGGTTCATGTCATTCCATTTTGTCTTGTCCAGGAATCTGTTCTTTTTAAGTCATAACAGAGTTTGTTTTGAGTTCTGATAGAAGGATGCAAGAGCTGTGAAAGTGGTGTCGTCTGCATAAAGATCAACATCTGATTGGTAGGTTACTATAGGTAAGTTCAAAGAAAAAATGGAGTAAAGTACAGTCCCAAGAATTAAGCCCTGAGGTGCGTCAGAACTCATTTTGCATTCATTTAAGAGTTTTGTATCGACTGGAACTTTTTGTGATCTTCCATTGAGATACGATTAGAACCTTCTAAGCAATGATTCATCACATCCTGATAAATGTAATTTTTAAAGAAATCAAATGCCTTTTGAAAAGTACATAAAGACTACCCGAATAAGTTTTACCTCATTTATTGCTCTATACCATTTATTTTTCGTGAGTCTCGTTTGACAGGGATGCTTGGATCTGAATCCAGACTGATTTGCAGAGAGAATGTTTATGTTTGTCGAAATATTCAGAAAGAGAATTGTGTACATGACGTTCTATTATTTTACTTAGCACGGGAAAAATAGACACCTATCTGTAAAGATGGGTCTTTGTATTCAAATAGGAATGCCTGGTTGGTCCGGACAGCGATGTATCTTACTCATCCATCTGCATGAAACGACAGTTAATGGATGAATGGGTGTTTTACAAGCAAATAAATCAAAAAGTGAGAACACGAATTATGGGTGGGGGATTTTGACGTGGAGAGTGGATGAAAATATACGAGGAAGGAAGAGTGGGACGGCTGTGTGGTCGAGTAATGAGTAACATGCACAGAGGTGTGTGGGTAGGGAGGGACATAAGGGGACAGAGTACATGAGAAGGGTGAGCGAGGGTGTGGGGACAGAGGGTGGGTGGGTAGAGTATAGGGAAGGATGGGGGAGGTGCGATGTCCCCAGTCAGTCCAGATGTCCCAGGGGCGGGGTGCTGATGCGATTATCCGGGTCCTGGGCCACCAATCAGCTCCCGACGGGGTTTCCCGCGTGACCGACACGGGGGCCAGAGTCTAGCTCACCACGTCATCACGCGCATGCGCTGTCGTGGCTTCCGAGGTCCGAAGCGTCTGATCCATGGTTCTGCCGTGCCAGATGGTCGACGTCTTGTGGTGAGCGCTGGTGGAGGCATCGAGAGAGGACCAGACTGGGATTTCTGCGAGCAGACTTGGGGAGGGATGGAGATGAGAACCGGGGTGTCGTCCCCAGCGGAGCAGGGAATGAGAGCGATTCATCGCGCACCCGTGCTAATGAGACGGTTTGTGCGATTGGGAGTGCGGCGCCATATGCAAGTGTTTAATCCGCGCCGTCCACGCTCCTCTCCCCTCATTACCAGCGTCAATAAGCCCCCACGCAGGCCCGGCGCAGCCCCTCCCCAGACCCACGGAGTTTTTATCCGCGACTAAGTAGTCATTACGAGCAGGTCTCCTTGGCAGTTTGTTTTAGTCATCACCGACATGTATCGCGCCACTGGCGGGTGGTCCAGCTTAAGATCGGCCGGGATTGTCTCCCCTGATAGCCTGACCTTGGCGTCGGCAGAGTCCCGCTGCCGCAAATTC
This sequence comes from Theodoxus fluviatilis, assembly GCA_034096865.1. NCBI lineage: Eukaryota > Metazoa > Mollusca > Gastropoda > Cycloneritida > Neritidae > Theodoxus > Theodoxus fluviatilis. Next base: position 22,817 of record JAWQFJ010030785.1, on the reverse strand, counting down.
CTCCCGCCCCGAGTTGTCTTCCTTATGATCTTAATTTGTAATTAAATCTGGAGCGCGCCTTGGGAGGCCACGTCTTGCGGGACACGGCGTCCGTGTCTCTCTGTAGGACCTGCCTTTGTACAGCCTGCCTTGTCTCTGTAGGGCCTGCCCCTGTACAGCCTGCCTTGTCTTTGTAGGGCCTGCCCTGTACAGCCTGCCTTGTCTCTGTAGGGCCTGCCCTGTACAGCCTGCCTTGTCTCTGTAGGACCTGCCCCTGTACAGCCTGCCTTGTCTCTGTAGGGCCTGCCCCTGTACAGCCTGCCTTGTCTCTGTAGGGCCTGCCCCTGTACAGCCCGCTTTGCCTCAGCCTCTCTGTACTGGGGCTGCTGTCCTAGCCCCACAAGTCCCATTCAGACTGGCCACAATGTGTCTGTCTGTAGCGATGATGACTCAAGCGTGAACACACACACACACACACACACACACGCGCGCGTAAGTGAGAGAGAGAGAGATAGAGAGATAGAGAGAGAGACAGACAGACAGACAGACGGAGTCAGGAGAGAGAGAGAGAGAGAGAGAGAGAGAGAGAGAGAGAGAGAGAGAGATAGCGAGAGAGAGAGAGAGAGAGAGAGAGAGAGAGAGAGAGGGAGGGAGGGAGGGAGGGAAGGAGGGAAAGAGGAAAGGACAGATATATATATATATATATATACATATATATATATATACATATATATATATATATATATATAGAAAGAGAGAGAGAGAGAGAGAGAGAGAGAGAGAGAGAGAGAGAGAGAGAGAGAGAGAGAGAGAGAGAGAGAGAGAGAGAGAGCACCACTGTTGCCTGGTTGCTAAACACACGAAAATGGAGTAGTTGTTATTTCCTACCAAACTCAGGCTCTCTTCAGCCCCTGCTGGCAATGAAGGGGGCTGCAGGCAATGAAGGGGGCTGCAGGCCATGAAGAGGACTGCATTCAATGAAGGGGGCTGCATTCAATGAAGGGGGCTGAAGGCAATGGACTGCAGGCAATGAAGGGGGCTGCAGGCAATGAAGGGGACTGCAGGCATTGAAGGGGGCTGCATTCAATGAAGGGAGTTGCAGGGAATGAAGGGGACTGCAGGCAATGAAGAGGACTGCATTCAATGAAAGGGACTGCAGGCAATGAAAGGGGCTGCATGCAATGAAGGGAGCTGCAGGCAATGAAGGGGGCTGCAGGCAATGAAGGGAGGTGCAGGCAATGAAGGGGACTGCAGGCAATGAAGGGGGCTGCATTCAATGAAGGGGACTGCAGGCAATGAAGGGGACTGCAGGCAATGAAGGGGGCTGCAGGCAATGAAGGGGGCTGCAGGCAATGAAGGGGACTGCAGGCAATGAAGAGGACTGCATTCAATGAAGGGAGCTGCAGGCAATGAAGGGGACTGCAGGCATTGAACGGGGCTGCATTCAATGAAGGGAGCTGCAGGCAATGAAGGGGACTGCAGGGAATGAAAGGGACTGCAGGCAATGAAGAGGACTGCATTCAATGAAGGGAGCTGCAGGCAATAAAAGGGACTGCAGGCAATGAAGGGGACTGAAGGCAATGAAGAGGACTGCAGGCATTGAAGGGGACTGCAGGCAATGAAGGGGACTGCAGGCAATGAAGGGGACTGCAGGCAATGAAGGGGGCTGCAGGCAATGAAGGGGGCTGCAGGCAATGAAGGGGACTGCATTCAATGAAGAGAGCTGCAGGCAATGAAGGAGACTGCAGGCAATGAAGGGGACTGCAGGCAATGAAGGGGGCTGCAGGCAATGAAGGGGACTGCAGGCAATGAAGGGAGTTGCAGGGAATGAAGGGGACTGCAGGCAATGAAGGGGACTGCAGGCAATGAAGGGGACTGCAGGCAATGAAGGGGACTGCAGGCAATGAATGGGACTGCATTCAATGAAGGGGACTGCAGGCAATGAAGGGAGCTGCAGGCAATGAAGGGAGCTGCAGGCAATGAAGGGGACTGCAGGCAATGAAGGGAGCTGCAGGCAATGAAATAGACTGCAGGCAATGAAGGGGACTGCAGGCAATGAAGGGGACTGCAGGCAATGAAAGAGGAAGCAGGCAATGAATGGGACTGCAGACAATGAAGGGGACTGCAGGCAATGAAGGGGACTGCAGGCAATGAAGGGGACTGCAGGCAATGAAGGGGACTGCAGGCAATGAAGGGGACTGCAGGCAATGAAGGGGACTGCAGGCAATGAAGAGGGCTGCAGGGAATGAAGGGGACTGCAGGCAATGAAGGGGACTGCAGGCAATGAAGGGGACTGCAGGCAATGAATGGGACTGCAGGCAATGAAGGGGACTGCAGGCAATGAAGGGAACTGCAGGCAATGAAGGGGATTGAAGGCAATGAAGGGGACTGCAGGCAATGAAGGGAATTGAAGGCAATGAAGGAAGCTGCAGGCAATGAAGGGGACTGCAGGCAATGAAGAGAGTTGCAGGCAATGAGGAGAGTTGCATGCAATGAAGGGGACTGCAGGCAATGAAGAGAGTTGCTGGCAATGAAGGGGACTGCAGGCAACGAAGGGGACTGCAGGCAATGAAGAGAGCTGCAGACAATGAAGGGGACTGCAGGCAATGAAGGGGACTGCAGGCAATGAAGAGAGTTGCTGGCAATGAAGAGAGTTGCAGGGAATGAAGGGGACTGCGGGCAATGAAGAGAGTTACAGGCAGTGAAGAGAGTTGCAGGCAAAGAAGGGGACTGCAGGCAATGAAGAGAGTTGCCGGCAATGAAGAGAGTTGCAGGGAATGAAGGGGACTGCAGGCAATGAAGAGAGTTGCAGGCAATGAAGAGAGTTGCAGGCAATGAAGAAAGTTGCACGCAATGAAGGGGACTGCATTCAATGAAGGGAGCTGCAGTCAATGAAGAGAGTTGCAGGCAATGAGGAGAGTTGCAAGCAATGAAGGGGACTGCATTCAATGAAGGGGACTGCAGGCAATGAAGGGGACTGCATTCAATGAAGAGAGTTGCAGGCAATGAAGGGGACTGCAGGCAATGAAGGGAGCTGCAGGCAATGAAGGGGACTGCATGCAATGAAGAGAGTTGCAGGCAATGAAGGGGATTGCAGGTAATGAAGGGGGCTTTATTCAATGAAGAGGGTTGCAGGCAATGAAGGGGACTGCAGGCAATAAAGGGGATTGTATTTAATGAAGAGAGTTGCAGGCAACGAAGGGGACTGCAGGCAATGAAGGGGACTGCATTCAATGAAGAGAGTTGCAGTGAATGAAGGGGACTGCAGATAATGAAAGGGACTGCATTCAATGAAGAGAGTTGCAGGTAATGAAGGGGACTGCATTCAATGAAGGGGACTGCATTCAATGAAGAGAGTTGCATTCAATGAAGGGGACTGCATTCAATGAAGAGAGTTGCAGGTAATGAAGGGGGACTGCAGGTAGTGAAGGAGACTGCAGGCAATGAAGGGAGCTGCAGGGAATGAAGGGAGCTGCAGGGAATAAAGGGGACTGCAGGCAATGAAGGGGACTGCAGGCAATGAAGGGGACTGCAGGCAATGAAGGGGACTGCAGGCAATGAAGGGGACCGCAGGCAATGAAGAGAGCTCCAGGCGATGAAGAGGATTGCAGGCAATGAAGGGAGCTGCAGGCAATAAAGAGAGTTGCAGGTAATGAAGGGGACTGCATTCAATGAAGAGAGTTGCAGGTAATGAAGGGGACTGCATTCAATGAAGAGAGTTGCAGGCAATGAAGGGGACTGCAGGCAATGAAAGGAACTGCATTCAATGAAGAGAGTTGCAGGCAATGAAGGGAACTGCAGGCAATGAAGAGAGTTGCAGGGATTGAAGGGGACTGCAGGTAATGAAGGGGGCTGCATTCAATGAAGGGGGCTGCATTCAATGAAGGGGGCTGCATTCAATGAAGAGAGTTGCAGGCAATGAAGGGGACTGCAGGCAATGAAGGGGGCTGCATTCAATGAAGAGGGCTGCATTCAATGAAGGGGGCTGCATTTAATGAAAGGGACTGCATTCAATGAAGGGGTCTGCATTCAATGAAAGGGGCTGCATGCAATGAAGGGGGCTGCATGCAATGAAGGGGGCTGCATGCAATGAAGGGGGCGTCATGCAATGAAGGGGGCTGCATTCAATGAAGGGGGCTGCATGCAATGAAGAGGGCTGCAGGCAATGAAGGAGACTGCATTCAATGAAGGGGGCTGCATGCAATGAAGGGAGTTGCAGGCAATGAAGGCGACTGCAGGCAATGAAGGGGACTGCAGGCAATGAAGGGGGCTGCAGGCAATGAAGGGGGCTGCAGGCAATGAAGGGGGCTGCAGGCAATGAAGGGGGCTGCAGGGAATGAAGGGGGCTGCATGCAATGAAGGGGACTGCAGGCAATGAAGGGGGCTGCAGGCAATGAAGAGAGTTGCTGGCAATGAAGAGAGTTGCAGGTGATGAAAGGAGCTACAGGCAATAAAGAGAGTTGCAGGGAATGAAGGGGACTGCAGGCAATGAAGGGGACTGCATTCAATGAAGGGGACTGCATGCAATGAAGGGGGCTGCATGCAATGAAGGGGACTGCATGCAATGAAGGGGGCTGCATGCAATGACGGGGACTGCATGCAATGAAGGGGGCTGCATGCAATTAAAGGGACTGCAGGCAATGAAGGGAGTTGCAGGCAATGAAGGGGACTGCATGCAATGAAGGGGACTGCATTCAATGAAGGAGACTGCAGGGCAATGAAGGGGGCTGCAGGCAATGAAGAGAGCTGCAGGCAATGAAGGGGGCTGCAGGCAATGAAGGGGACTGCAGGCAATATTGGGGGCTGCAGGCAATGAAGGGGGCTGCAGGCAATGAAGGGAGTTGCAGGCAATGAAGGGGACTGCATGCAATGAAGGGGACTGCAGGCAATGAAGGGGACTGCAGGCAATGAAAGGGGCTGCAGGCAATGAAGGGAGCTGCAGGCAATGAAGAGAGTTGCAGGCAATGAAGGGAGCGTCAGGCAATGAAGGGGACTGCATTCAATGATGAGGACTGCTTGCAATGAAGGGGGCTGCATGCAATGAAGGGGACTGCAGGCAATGAAGGGAGTTGCAGGCAATGAAGGGGACTGCAGGCAATGAATGGGACTGCATGCAATGAAGGGAACTGCAGGCAATGAAGGGGACTGCAGGCAATGAAGAGAGCTGCAGGCAATGAAGGGGACTGCATGCAATGAAGGGGATTGCAGGCAATGAAGGGAGCTGCAGGCAATGAAGGGAGCTGCTGGCAATGAAGGGGACTGCAGGCAAAGAAGGGAGCTGCAGGCAATGAAGAGAGTTGCAGGCAATGAAGGGGGCTGCAGGCAATGAAGGGAGCTGCAGGCAATGAAGAGAGTTGCAGGCAATGAAGGGAGCGTCAGGCAATGCAGGGGACTGCATGCAATGAAGGGAGCTGCAGGCAATGAAGGGGGCTGCATTCAATGAAGGGAGCTGCAGGCAATGAAGGGGACTGCATGCAATGAAAGGGGCTGCAGGCAATGAAGGGGACTGCAGACAAAGAAGGGATCTGCAGGCAATGAAGAGAGTTGCAGGCAATGAAGGGGGCTGCAGGCAATGAAGGGAACTGCAGGCAATGAAGAGAGTTGCAGGCAATGAAGGGAGCGTCAGGCAATGCAGGGGACTGCATGCAATGAAGGGAGCTGCAGGCAATGAAGGGGGCTGCATTCAATGAAGGGAGCTGCAGGCAATGAAGGGGACTGCATGCATTGAAAGGGGCTGCAGGCAATGAAGGGAGCTGCAGGCAATGAAGGGGGCTGCATTCAATGAAGGGGGCTGCAGGCAATGAAGGGGGCTGCAGGCAATGAAGGGGACTGCAGGCAATGAAGGGAGCTGCAGGCAATGAAGGGGGCTGCATTCAATGAAGGGGGCTGCAGGCAATGAAGGGGGCTGCAGGCAATGAAGGGGACTGCATTCAATGAAGGGGGCTGCAGGCAATGAAGGAAGCTGCAGGCAATGAAGGGGGCTGCATTCAATGAAGGGGGCTGCAGGCAATGAAGGGGGCTGCAGGCAATGTAGGGGGCTGCAGGCAATGAAGGGAGCTGCAGGCAATGTAGGGGACTGCATTCATTGAAGGGTGCTGCAGGCAATGAAGGGAGTTGCAGGCAATGAAGGGGGCTGCATTCAATGAAGGGGGCTGCAGGCAATGAAGGGGGCTGCAGGCAATGAAGGGAGCTGCAGGCAATGTAGGGGACTGCATTCAATGAAGGGGGCTGCAGGCAATGAAGGGAGCTGCAGGCAATGAAGGGGGCTGCATTCATTGAAGGGGGCTGCAGGCAATGAAGGGGGCTGCAGGCAATGAAGGGGGCTGCAGGCAATGAAGGGGGCTGCAGGCAATGAAGGGGGCTGCAGGCAATGAAGGGGGCTGCAGGCAATGAAGGGAGCTGCAGGCAATGAAGGGGACTGCAGGCAATGAAGGGACTGCATTCATTGAAGGGGGCTGCAGGCAATGAAGGGGGCTGCATTCAATGAAGGGGACTGCAGGCAATGAAGGGGACTGCATTCATTGAAGGGGGCTGCAGGCAATGAAGGGGGCTGCATTCAATGAAGGGGACTGCAGGCAATGAAGGGAGCTGCAGGCAATGAAGGGGACTGCATTCAATGAAGGGGACTGCAGGCAATGAAGGGGACTGCATTCAATGAAGGGGACTGCATTCAATGAAGGGGGCTGCAGGCAATGAAGGGGACTGCAGGCAATGAAGGGGGCTGCATTCAATGAAGGGGGCTGCATTCAATGAAGGGGGCTGCAGGCAATGAAGGGGACTGCATTCAATGAAGGGGACTGCAGGCAATGAAGGGGGCTGCAGGCAATGAAGGGGGCTGCAGGCAATGAAGGGGGCTGCAGGCAATGAAGGGGGCTGCAGGCAATGAAGGGGGCTGCAGGCAATGAAGGGGGCTGCAGGCAATGAAGGGAGCTGCAGGCAATGAAGGGAGCTGCAGGCAATGAAGGGGGCTGCAGGCAATGAAGGGGGCTGCATGTTGGAAACTTTTTTCTTGCCAGAGCAAAAGATGGCAGCTTCTCCGCCCGTTTGCTTCAGTCAGGCAGTTGTCCTGGCAACATGCCTGTGTTTCTGCCGTCCAGGAATAGACACGAATCGGGAAGATGACTGAGGAAAATACAGTGGCATAAAAAAGAAAAGGACCGTATTCCAGAGGTGAACGGGTGTAATCTGGGGTGTTGCACATCTTCCGAACGCCCGATATTAAAACTGCCCATGGATTTACGCAATATTTTGTAGTATCCGTCTGTATATATAGATCACCACCATTGAAAGCTACCCCTTTGTTGTCCCGCGGGTGCTGGGGGTCAGAATAGACCCACCGCGTCTCCTTACGCGTTTCGTTAGAGGCGAATAACTAGAGACATCTTGACATAATCGTACTCTAGTTCCAGTGATTTCGTTATTTGTGGCCATACATAGCCCATAAAGGCTGATAGACAGTAAAACTTCATTCATGTCTTCATTCACCAACCCTTTGTCTCCAGTGGTGGAAAGTTTATAGACATCTACACTAGGAATATACCATATGCTTCCCAAACGTTCCCTGACTTCGGGCTAATAAACCCGGAAACTTGCCCGAGATCCTGTTGCAACTTGTCTTCTTTGTTAAGTCTTGTCTGTACGAACGTTCTCCTAGCCTGCGCCAGGAAGTCCAAGTCCACAATATCAAGTGGTCGTTTCCAAAAGAGTTTGTGCACGCACTTGTCCATACACAACAACACAAATCAGTAATCAACATTATCATAAACGCACTTCACTCTCAGGACTTTGTGAGAACAAAATCGCTGTTCCTGCACTCTCACTCGTCTCCTCATCGCGCTCTCACTCGTCTCCTCATCGCGCTCTCACTCGTCTCCTCATCGCGCTCTCACTCGTCTCCTCATCGCGCTCTCACTCGTCTCCTCATCGCGCTCTCACTCGTCTCCTCATCGCGCTCTCACTCGTCTCCTCATCACGCTCTCACTCGTCTCCTCATCGCGCTCTCACTCGTCTCCTCATCGCGCTCTCACTCGTCTCCTCATCGCGCTCTCACTCGTCTCCTCATCGCGCTCTCACTCGTCTCCTCATCGCGCTCTCACTCGTCTCCTCATCGCGCTCTCACTCGTCTCCTCATCGCGCTATCACTCGTCTCCTCATCGCGCTCTCACTCGTCTCCTCATCGCGCTCTCACTCGTCTCCTCATCGCGCTCTCACTCGTCTCCTCATCACGCTCTCACTCGTCTCCTCATCGCGCTCTCACTCGTCTCCTCATCGCGCTCTCACTCGTCTCCTCATCGCGCTCTCACTCGTCTCCTCATCGCGCTATCACTCGCCTCCTCAACGCGCTCTCACTCGTCTCCTCATCGCGCTCTCACTCGTCTCCTCATCGCGCTCTCACTTGTCTCCTCATCGCGTTCTCACTTGTCTCCTCACCGCGCTCTCACTCGTCTCCTCGTCGCGCTCTCACTCGTCTCCTCATCGCGCTCTCACTCGTCTCCTCATCGCGCTCTCACTCGTCTCCTCATCGCGCTCTCACTCGTCTCCTCATCGCGCTCTCACTCGTCTCCTCATCGCGCTCTCACTCGTCTTCTCATCACGCTCTCACTCGTCTCCTCATCGCGCTCTCACTCGTCTCCTCATCGCGCTCTCACTCGTCTCCTCATCGCGCTCTCACTCGTCTCCTCATCGCGCTATCACTCGTCTCCTCATCGCGCTCTCACTCGTCTCCTCATCGCGCTCTCACTCGTCTCCTCATCGCGCTCTCACTCGTCTCCTCATCACGCTCTCACTCGTCTCCTCATCGCGCTCTCACTCGTCTCCTCATCGCGCTCTCACTCGTCTCCTCATCGCGCTCTCACTCGTCTCCTCATCGCGCTATCACTCGCCTCCTCAACGCGCTCTCACTCGTCTCCTCATCGCGCTCTCACTCGTCTCCTCATCGCGCTCTCACTCGTCTCCTCATCGCGTTCTCACTTGTCTCCTCACCGCGCTCTCACTCGTCTCCTCGTCGCGCTCTCACTCGTCTCCTCATCGCGCTCTCACTCGTCTCCTCATCGCGCTCTCACTCGTCTCCTCATCGCGCTCTCACTCGTCTCCTCATCGCGCTCTCACTCGTCTCCTCATCGCGCTCTCACTCGTCTCCTCATCGCGCTCTCACTTGTCTCCTCATCGCGCTCTCACTCGTCTCCTCATCGCGCTCTCACTTGTCTCCTCGTCGCGCTTTGACTCGTCTCCTCATCGCGCTCTCACTCGTCTCCTCATCGCGCTCTCACTCGTCTCCTCATCGCGCTCTCACTTGTCTTCTCATCGCGCTCCCACTCGTCTCCTCATCGCGCTCTCACTCGTCTCCTCCTCGCGCTCTCACTTGTCTCCTCATCGCGTTCTCACTCGTCTCCTCATTGCGCTCTCACTCGTCTCCTCGTCGCGCTCTCACTCGTCTCCTCATCGCGCTCTCACTCGTCTCCTCATCGCGTTCTCACTTGTCTCCTCATCGCGCTCTCACTCGTCTCCTCATCGCGTTCTCACTTGTCTCCTCATCGCGCTCTCACTCGTCTCCTCATCGCGCTCTCACTTGTCTCCTCATCGCGCTCTCACTCGTCTCCTCATCGCGCTCTCACTCGTCTCCTCATCGCGCTCTCACTCGTCTCCTCATCGCGCTCTCACTCGTCTCCTCATCGCGCTCTCACTCGTCTCCTCATCGCGCTCTCACTCGTCTCCTCATCACGCTCTCACTCGTCTCCTCATCGCGCTCTCACTCGTCTCCTCATCGCGCTCTCACTCGTCTCCTCATCGCGCTATCACTCGTCTCCTCATCGCGCTCTCACTCGTCTCCTCATCGCGCTCTCACTCGTCTCCTCATCGCGCTCTCACTCGTCTCCTCATCACGCTCTCACTCGTCTCCTCATCGCGCTCTCACTCGTCTCCTCATCGCGCTCTCACTCGTCTCCTCATCGCTTTCTCACTTGTCTCCTCACCGCGCTCTCACTCGTCTCCTCGTCGCGCTCTCACTCGTCTCCTCATCGCGCTCTCACTCGTCTCCTCATCGCGCTCTCACTCGTCTCCTCATCGCGCTCTCACTCGTCTCCTCATCGCGCTCTCACTCGTCTCCTCATCGCGCTCTCACTCGTCTCCTCATCGCGCTCTCACTTGTCTCCTCATCGCGCTCTCACTTGTCTCCTCATCGCGCTCTCACTCGTCTCCTCATCGCGCTCTCACTTGTCTCCTCGTCGCGCTTTCACTCGTCTCCTCATCGCGCTCTCACTCGTCTCCTCATCGCGCTCTCACTCGTCTCCTCATCGCGCTCTCACTTGTCTTCTCATCGCGCTCCCACTCGTCTCCTCATCGCGCTCTCACTCGTCTCCTCCTCGCGCTCTCACTTGTCTCCTCATCGCTTTCTCACTCGTCTCCTTATTGCGCTCTCACTCGTCTCCTCGTCGCGCTCTCACTCGTCTCCTCATCGCGCTCTCACTCGTCTCCTCATCGCGTTCTCACTTGTCTCCTCATCGCGCTCTCACTCGTCTCCTCATCGCGTTCTCACTTGTCTCCTCATCGCGCTCTCACTCGTCTCCTCATCGCGCTCTCACTTGTCTCCTCATCGCGCTCTCACTCGTCTCCTCATCGCGCTCTCACTTGTCTCCTCGTCGCGCTTTCACTCGTCTCCTCATCGCGCTTTAACTCGTCTCCTCATCGCGCTCTCACTCGTCTCCTCATCGCGCTCTCACTCGTCTCCTCATGGCGCTCTCACTCGTCTCCTCATCGCGCTCTCACTCGTCTCCTCATCGCGCTCTCACTTGTCTCCTCACCGCGCTCTCACTCGTCTCCTCGCGCGCTTCTCAACTCGTCTCCTCATCGCGCTCTCACTCGTCTCCTCGTCGCGCTCTCACTCGTCTCCTCATCGCGCTCTCACTCGTCTCCTCATCGCGCTCTCACTCGTCTCCTCATCGCGCTCTCACTCGTCTCCTCATCGCGTTCTCACTCGTCTCCTCATCGCGCTCTCACTCGTCTCCTCATCGCGCTCTCACTCGTCTCCTCATCGCGCTCTCACTCGTCTCCTCATCGCGCTCTCACTTGTCTCGTCGCGCTCTCACTCGTCTCCTCATCGCGCTCTCACTCGTCTCCTTATCGCGCTCTCACTCGTCTCCTCATCGCGCTCTCACTTGTCTCCTCATCGCGTTCTCACTTGTCTCCTCATCGCGCTCTCACTTGTCTCCTCACCGCGCTCTCACTCGTCTCCTCATCGCGCTCTCCCCTAGAACGCTGTATGTTCACGCTCGAGACTGGATCTCGGAGGACTTGATCACTCTCTAGAAAGGAGGATTTATACTGTGTCCTCCTTGCACTCTCACTTCTTGTGTTGTGCTCCCTCTCGTCTCTCATCGCACTCTGCTTTAATTTTTTTATAAACAGGTTCCAGAATCTTCGAGAACCGACTACAATGCATTCCACTGTCTGGAAGCTGCGCAGTGACGTCACGCTTCACTTCAAAGGGCGACCGGCCCTGGCTGGCTACGCCACGTAACTAGGCAACAGACCCGCCGAGGGGGCTCGTCAAGCTGGAAACCACTACGACATTCTAGCACATTCCAGAACCTTCCCGACAATTCTAATCGTAATATTTAACCTCAAAGTGGTCTCCTTGGGAAATGATAGCATGTTATCAGCACCTTTCCAAGTCCTGTGAACACCCATTGAAATAAATTATGCTCTTGCGATTGTCTATAGCCCCTCAGCGATTTCGTCAGATCCTCAGTTGTCAAACATCCATTCCTTAGTCTGAATTTTCGGTTCGGGAAACGGGATGAAGTCACAGAGCACTAAATCCTGCGAGAAGGTGTTGGAGATAATTTACTTTTTCAGGGAGGAGCTTGTGGGGTGGGGTGGGTGTGAGGGTGGGTGTGGTGGTGGTGGTGATGGGGGTGGCGGTAGGATGTGGGCGGGGGTGGGATGGGATGGGGATGAGATGTTGCTCCCTTTTCAACTTGCGTCTTCTTCGAGGCATTCTCGTAGATTTGCAAAAATACCCACGCGATTGATAGAAAATGAAGTTATGAGTGTCTCCCTATAAAGATGACAAGGAACAGAACGAACAACGACCGGAGCTAGAGTATCTGCAGATAATCAACTCCCTCCGGTACTCCATTTCCTTTCCGTGTCATCTGAAAACACAACAGCGGCTTCATCAGATTGTGTCTCTCTTTCAGTCTACTCATTCTCTATGTCTGTGGTTTCACCGCATTACAAATACGTCTTTGAGAAGAAAACGCGTGCATGCTCTGGCTTGCTGCACGGTGTACTGAATTCCAAAGGACCACACTAGCTTTACGTCGAGTTACAGCTCTGACACTGGTTCCCCACAAGCAATCCTGAGGCATCCTGCGCGCATGCGCAATCCTCTCGCAGGACCAGAGGTGCGTTTCCTTTTGAAAGTACTTTTCAAATGTTCAGAGATGAGAGCTCATGGCCAGCTCCTGTGTGGACGGGTTCAAATAGGAAAAAAAGCTTTGGTTCTGCGAGTGTTTTCTGTAAGCGCTCGTCTCTGAACATAAAAAACAACTTTCGAAACGAAACGTGCCTCTGGTCCCTCGAGAGAATCGCTTATATTAGGATTGCTTCAGAAACACATGCCTCGCGGTACTGACCATCGTCAGCACTCCACACAGACAGTTCGGGAACTTGTTAATGGCATTTAATTTTGTGTGGAAAGGGAATGTGTGGAGTAGTTCAAACAAGAATAGGGAACTTGACATTCAAAGTGTTTCTTGCTGGAAGGAAAGACAGTCAAACCAACTAGGGCATCGCTCCAGGGACGGCTTTGGAAGCAATCAGACGCCGCTCCCTCTGTATCAGCCCTCTCAACTCCAATCCAGTGATGCACAGCGACAATCCAGTGATGTACAGCGACAATCCAGTGATGTACAGCGACAATCCAGTGATGCACAGCGACAATTTAGCCTCACGCGTGCGGACTCGCCGTGAGGTGAGCTAATGGACTTCTCGTATTTCATACAAAGCCTTTCATCGCAGGAGGCACCGGGCTGCCTACTAAGAGTGTCGAGACCAGTGCGTAGGCAGGCAGGCATCAGCTGTGATCGCCTGTCACCGACGGGAAAACATCAGAGGTTTTTATGATGGGAAGCCGACAAGCGGAGAAGCGCAGTTATTGCCCCTGAAATCTGCGCTGACCAATCGTCTGCTGTGGCCGCTCACAGGTCATCGGCCCCGCAGTGGATGACGGGAATGGTCCTCGCTGTCAGACCAGCCTGACAGATTGGCCGGAATGTGGACGTATGAACGCCATTTCCTCTCCTCAGAGAGGCATACAGGCCTTCGCACACGAGGCTATTCCACACGCCACACACGGACTGACAAAAATATCTCCCAATGGCAGAGCGCCACTGACGCCTTTGCTCCACTATTGCCAGCCGTGATTGGCTGCCACAATGACGCTTGCGAGAACGCCAGGGTAAAATCGCCTCGTGTACGACGGCCTTTAAAATGTTTCTCGATCTCCTGGTCGTCTACCTCTCGTCCTCTACGGCAGGCTTCCCAGGACTCTGGTGTTCATTGTACTAGCAAAGGCAATCCAAAAGGCGTTTCCGGTTTTGGTAAAAAGTTATCGTTGTAAGCATAGGCAGCGTCCAGGCAGTCAACTCTTGTAAGTAAATCCGTTTTCAAAACTCGACACTTTCGACCTTTTCCTCCACATTTTGATACCGACTTCTGTGTGATTACAGCGAGCGCTTGAAATACAAAACAAAAACCTGAAACGTTTTGGATTGCCTTTGCTGGCATATCATGGTCCTTTCCTGACAGTCACGTCGACACTTAATATCTTTTATCTTTTTAATCTCCGTGCGAAATTCTGTGCAAACGATTCTCTTTCTGCCTCAGTGGTTTTTCTGATCCATTGTGGCCGGCAGTACGGTTGAGAACCCCCGGTTGGGGGTTCGAGCTAGTACGGATTTTACCTTTAGGGTCAGGTATGAGGCGAGAGAAAGTAACACCCAACCGAACCTCAACCTAACATAACAAGTGGTAACGGAGATGGGATCAAGACAGTTGCGGAGTAGACAAGGAAAGAGTTGAACACGTCATGCTAGTGCATGAATGGCTTTGGACTTTTAGGATAACAATTTTTGCTTTTGTTGGATAATTGAGAACGGTGGAAGAGAGGCAGAACGCGAGGGGCGGCGAGGGGGTGCGGGGGATGGGAAAGAAAAGATGTTGGTAGGCTAGATTTTTGGCAACACCTGAGAGGTAAGGGGGCATCTGGGTATGTTGGCAATAGGAGCGGAGGGGGGGAAAGGACAGAGCCCAGGGCAGGGGAATATAGGGAAGAGGGGGGGTGGGAGAGAAACAACTTTCTCAGTCAGTATGTCGGTAGACCAAGGCCTGACGGCATTCGGGCCTGTTTGCTATGAACCCATTATGTTGGGGCAATAGGGTTGAAGGGGTGATAGCGGGTGTCGTCTGGAGTCTTGAACAAGAAGAATTCGCCGAGGGAAGATGAGACTGCATTCTGGCGGATCTTAGAGTGTTTGATTGCGTGACGAAAAAAACACATTCGGGACAGGGGCTTACAGATAGCATAGTGTTGGAACGCACGCCAAGGGAAGGAATGAGTACAAGGCGAGAGCGATTGTTCTTGCCTTACTTTTATGGGAATAGGGAATGATTTGCTAGATCCCTGGCTGTAAGATTTTGTAAGTGGGAGAAAACCTCTAAGTCAGCAACGACTGGATGGGAGGTTATCAAAGGCATTGGCACGGACGGCACCATTCAGGATCTCATAAGGACAGGGGGCAATTGTGGTGGACGTGCGAATGGGAATGTATCTTGATTTGGTATATTTACGTCGAGAGCCTCTCTGCAACATCTTGCGGGCATAGTTTTCGAGTAGTGACGAGAAGGAAAATTATTAGAGAGTCGACTAAACGCTGGTTTGGCCTATTCAGCTCGTCGCAAAACCAATCTTGGTAGTCAGCAACGGTAGGAGGTGTTTCGGTGACCAGAGATTAGGTGTTGTTGTCATAAGGGGAGATTTGAGAATTTTGCAACACTGGTATAGGGGGACTGTATAGTGTGGGAAGGGACAGGCGAGGGAAGTGGAATTTCGTCTGAAATGGGGAACGACAGGTGGGGGGGAGGGGGCAGGGGGGATCAATTTTGCAAGCCACATTGGTTTATAGGAGGGAGAGAGACCCAGGGAAAATGCGTTGCAACAGCTGGGTGTATTAGGGTGAAAGGAAAGACGACGGGGGAAGTTTTGTGAACCATTGTGGGTTATGGCGGTGTGTGAGGAGACAAGGGAGACTTGGGTTGGGCAGACACTGAGGGTATATACCGGAAGACAGGGAGGGGAGGTGACAAGGGGAGGCGTGGAAATGCTAAAGATCAAGTCTGGGTCGTAAGTAGGGGACAGGATGAACAAGAATTTTCGTTTAGTGCAACAGGATGTGCGGTTATAGGGGGGGGAAAAGGACAACGAAGTAGCAAGGAGAGGAAGAAGGGTGTGCGAACAACTTCTTTCTGGTTTATTAGCGGGGGGAAGGGGGAAAGAAAGACAGCGAGGAAGGACGGGATAAAGGACAGGAAAGGATGGTTCGGATGTGGGGGGTTTGAGCGGAACAACTGGGTTTAGATTTTGGGTATAGGGGAGAGGTGGAATCTAATTTTATTAGGGGGTTTAGGGGGGGAGCGAAGCGGAAACAAGAAGGAAAGATAAATGCAAAATGCTTAGGTGCAGTTTAGGAAAAGAGGGGACAAGAAGAATATGGTGAGAATTTTGTGCAATCCATAAGCTTTGGGGTGTATTATAGGGAACGGGGGCGACAAAAGGGGGGGGAGAATGCGCAGGACCAGATAGGGCGTGGTGTTTAGTGGCTGAGAAATGTTTAGGGAATGAAGGACAAGAAGACTTTTAGGAATTGCTTGCAAACACTGGGCCACACCTAGTGTCGGAGAAAAGACAAGAGACATTGTTGCAACATGTCGGGATGGTATATAAGGGAATTGCATCAGAGGCAGGAGAAGATGCAAAACAACTGGTTAATAGGAGAGGTGGGACAAGGAAATGCACACTGGGGTATAGGGGGAAGACAAGAATTGTTGCAACCACTCGGGTCGTAATATGGGAGGTGACAAGAATTGTGCAACACTGGTATTATAGGAAGAACCAGACGGACTAGGGAAAGGGGGAAAAAGTATGTAGCAAAACGACTTAGTATATAAAGTTGCAATTTATCAAAGAAAAAAGGTTTTTATAGGGTGGGGGGGAAAAAAACAAAAGAGGGTGAGATGTATGCAACAATGGCACACTCGCAGAGCATGTGTAAGACTAAGTAGGATTGAAATGTCTGTCTTGGTATGGGGGTTTTATAGTGTGGCACGATTCGTGGTTGACTAAGAATGCGTAACTACTGGTATTGGGTATAGGAGAAGAAAAGACAAGCGAAAGGTGAAGCACAGCAACACGGGGCTCTAGGAAGACAAGAATTTGCAAACATTGTTACTCAAATATGAGGCTTATAGGGAGACCTAGTACTATGGGCTGCCGGACAGGAATGAAACATTGGTATAGGGAAAGAGACAAAGAACAAGAATGAGAGAAGAGACAAGGAGATGGCGCTAAAATTGGCATCATCTCACATCATTGCATAGGGAGATCCAAAAGAGAATGAGACAAAGAAAGAAGAGGGAGTCGACACAAGGCTGAAGGTACAAAAGATGTGTTTCCTGCATTATCTCATACCAACTTAAGTAGGCAAGCCTAACGCAAAGAACTAAGGGTCGCGTGTGTATTGATACACAAGGGCATAGTAATGCGAGTTACAAGATCCTGTTGGACAGGAAGTAAGACAAACCAACATAAGTGTGGCAAATAAGGAGAGTATGCCTAGGTCGGGGTGAGAAAGAACTTTTGCAACATGGTACTATAGGACAGGGAAACGAACTAAACAAGTGGATAGGTGAATTGACCAAACCATTGGTCTTATAGGGGATCCGTGCTCTACGACAAGAATATACAGAGAATGGAGGTGGAACGGGAGTAGCATAGAGTGTCATTGTGGGAGATGAGGACAGGAGTAACATTTGTTAGACCTGTTATACTGGAGCTAAGTCGTTTATTCGGCTCGTACAACAATGACATAGTGTTGGTTAGCTTAGGGTGAACATTAATCT
This sequence comes from Theodoxus fluviatilis, assembly GCA_034096865.1. Classification (NCBI taxonomy): domain Eukaryota; kingdom Metazoa; phylum Mollusca; class Gastropoda; order Cycloneritida; family Neritidae; genus Theodoxus; species Theodoxus fluviatilis. Next base: position 5,660 of record JAWQFJ010030785.1, on the reverse strand, counting down.
GTGTTTGCAAACGCATTCGTTCTGTTACGTACAAAAATTGGTAAATAAATAGTGAAAAGTTGACACAAGGAGGAATTATAAAAACTGTGCAATATTTATATATTAAGGAAATGGAAAAAAGAAAGAAACAAAAGATGCTAAACCGATATAGAGTTATATTTATTTGTTAAAACAGTGTTATTGGGAAAGAAAAAGACTAGGTACATAAAGGAATTTGCAAGGGGAAAAAATGAAAAAGAAAAGAGAATTATCAGTCAAGAGCCAATTAAAATATATTGATTGCTTACCAAGTAACGCGCATTGAGAGGAATAAAGTGGCAAATATTGTGTTTATTATAGTGGAGCACAAGAAAGACCAAAGTCGAACATTGCATAACCATATGGTCCTTTATTAAGGAAAAAGACAGAAGCTACTGCAAAAACATCTGTGTTGCTTATTCGTTATTAATAGGGAGGAACAGGAATGCCAACAGTATGGATTTTGATAATGCGAAAATGAGGCAAGGAATATTGGGGGAATCTGATAAGTGAATGCAACCAACAAGAGTCACTTGATGGGTACCAAGGGTTGACTGGTTGGTGTTGTTTTGACGAAGTAGGTGTCCTTTGCAGACAAGGAAGACGACAGCAAAACGGGCTCATGTGCGGGAAATAGAAGTTCCAGCGGATGCGAAAAAGAAAGTAACACTGGCATAGTCTCATGGCATAATTCATTAGGGCGGGGGGGAAAAAGAAAAATGGGTGAGAAAAGAAATGAATAAGAAGGGGAATCGGCGAGAGAGATAGAACCTGCAACAATTGGTATTGTAGCGAAAAAAAAGTAACGCGCAAATTGTGACAAGGAAATGCAAGGGTTAGAGGGCAAGACAACAAGAACACTGAGGAATTGGTTTATCCGCTGCAAAGCACTAGCCTCGTTTCTTGCTTCCGGTATTATTGGCTATTTATGCTGTTATGATCGGAATGGAGATGTTTTCTTAATAGGGAGACAAGAAATAAAGCGGGAGACCCTGTCTACTTGCGGAAACATGGGCATAGTGGTGGGTTCTTGTGGATCGACCCAAGGTGAGGTTTGGGACAAGGAGGAATAGCAACACTGGCATTAGGAAGACAAGAATGCAACACTGTGGCTGTTTGGCTGATCTTTGGCTCCTGCACTATAGGGATCAGACCGACAGAAGGGCACAAGCACGAGACGCGAAGAAGGGGAAGGAGTGAATACGTGAACACGACACCAATACGGTAATTATAGGGCCTGACACAGAGGCAATAAGTAGAATGCAACATTGGGTTTATGGTATTTCATGATATACGGAAAAGACAAGGAAACGGTGCAGGCGAAGAGGAATATTGGATACTGTAAACACTGTTTGTTTACGGAAGAAAGGACCAAGAGACAAAGGGTGGGGGAAAAACACATTGAGGGGACTTCTTTCTGAGGTCAGTCTTCCGTATGCGTTTCTTTGTCCCCCCCCCCTTGTCACGTGTGGCCGGTGTCGAGGAGTTCGCCCACACATTTTTTGTCTGGTGACCTTAGGCCATGGCGACACAAGATTGCAACTATGCCCTAAACATCTGGTAGTTTATTAGGAAATAGATGAGACAAACTAGGGCCCAGGAATTCTGCCGGACCGAGACCAATGCAAAGCACACACTGGTTGGGGTATTTTTTTTTAAGTGGAGGGAACAAGAATTGGCAAAACACTGGTGGCACCTAAGGGTCGAGGTGGGACAAGGGTAGAGAACGACAAGCCTGTTCGGAGGGGGGAAGAAGCAGGACACCAATGCCGCATATGGTAAAAGGAAGAATAAAAAGGAAATGTTGTAGAATGAAAGAGAAGAAGGCACTCCAGTTTTCAAGACACTGGGCATAGTGTGGTCAAGGGAATGGTACGAGGGGGTGCCATTGAACACCAGACGAAACGATCTATAGGGTGACAAGGGGGAATTGCAACACTGGTAAAAAACACTGGTTATTATAGGGGAGACAGGCAGGACCAAACTGTCGCACGGATGATGCAGCGGCGACGACACGGAAGAACAATCTGGAATAGAAAGAAAAAGAACGGGCACTACGAAATAAAGGGAATTACAGATGTCAGAAATATAGTACGAAGAAAAACGAAAAAAGGCGTGATGTGGGGATTCATCCCCATTATTTATTTCTCCATGTATGCAAGTAATTTAGGAGTATTGTTGGATTGAACCATACAAGCTTCTCATATCCGCGATGATTCAGAGCCGGGGTGTTGGGTGTTCCACCCGCTTGAGTGCCGCGAGACCTCGCGTGTATTGAAATTCTTCGCTCGCTACAGATGGAGAGGGTCTACGCTTGCCACGTAGATTCTAATTTGTTACTGATTATGGTATGTATGGTATGGTTTGCGTTATGGTTATGGTTTAGGCCGTCCGATCGCGTAGAGTGGGATTAAGGTCCGTACAGTGGAACCTGGGAAAATTCCCCCGTCAGATGTAGTATGTGGGAAATAATGGATATAGTGGATGTGGCTGGAATACTATGGGTCCGTTAATAGTGGCATGGAAATATGTCCATAGGGTATATGGGTATAGTCCGTAGTTGCGTGAAATAGGGATCCCGTATTATGGAGTGGGATAATATCGGCGTAGCGGAATGTCATTAGCTTTTCGCTCGGATATGGTATGAGTTAGTGAATCCTAGTGACAAGTATGGTTGTAGGGGGTTGATTTGACGTCAAATCGGTCATGGTGTGAACCTGTTTGAGGGGTGAGGGAGGGATAGGGGGGAGAGAGTGATGGGAGTGGAGGTTGGGATGGTGGAGGCGGTTGGGATGGAGGAGGGTTGGTTTGGTCAGTCTTCTAGGGTAGTAGGGAATAAATGGGATAGTATAGGGTACATAATGGTGGAAGGAGGGGGGGTAGGAAGGTTAGGTAAGGGTCCTCTTTGATGGTAAGATGCGAGAGTGGTATGGTTGGGTATGGTTTTGGAGGGTGAGGTGAGGATGAGAAAGTATGGAAGAGGAGGTTGGTGAGGCTGATGGTGGGTAGGAGGAAGGCTGGTATGAGGAGGGCGAGGGAAAGGAGGATATGGGGGAGGAAGTGGAATGGTGAGGTAGGGGGTAGGAGGAAGAGGGAGGAAGTAGGGGTATGGGTGGTTGGATGGTAGGGGTGTCTCGGTATGGGATGGAGGGGGGTTATAATGTGGTTGGATGGTAAGGGGATCGGGGAAGTGGGGTTTGGTTAACTAGGTGGTTTGGTGGATGGGGGGTGTTTAGGGATGGGGTGGTTATGGGGTTGGTTTAATGGTTTTTGGATTTATGGTTTATAGTGAGATGGAAGATTCTACTGGATGGGGTTGCCTACTCGATTGTCAGTGGATTGTTTAGCAGGGATGGTTTTCGTTTTGTTATGGTGGCTCGATTTGGGAGCCTTTTGTATGGGTCATGTGGTGTAATGGAGTTGTAGTATCTGGTCAGTATGGGTAGTGATTGGAGAAATGGGTAAGATTGTGGGGTAAGGATGTTTTAAGAGAGCATATGCGGAGGATATAGTGGGCGTGGGGAAATCTATGGTTCTAATTAATGGGTTATTAATTTGGCTGGTGGGAGTGGGGGCAGGGTTTATGGTTTTTGGTTTTTTGATTTTTTTGTTAATCACTGTGATGGAGGGAGAATAGTCGGAATGGGTGGATGGTGTTGAGGTGGAGGGGGAGGAGAAAGTTGTTGGTTTTGGTATAAAGGATGCGCAATGAGAAGTATCCCTCTTAATTGTTTACATGCTCAGTTTAGTGATTGAGCGGTTGTGGTCTGTGTTTTGTTTGGCAATTTTCCATTTGGTGTCGGAGAAGAAGGAACGCCCGAGGCATATGGGTAATGGTGGTTACTGGTTATTTGCGTTTTTTTTTTAGTTTTTGTAGAGCTTTCAGAGGCCTAATTTGGTCTGTTGTCGACCCGGGACAGAAGGTGACATGGGAGCTTGGTCCCTGTGCCGCTATGGTACGTCTCGAGAGATTTTTTGTGGGAGCGAACGGTGAAGCGTCACATCCTCATGGGTGTGTTTTTTTGTCGCTTTTTTACCGTATGGTATACTTAAGTGGTGTTGAGTCCTGGTTTGCTTGTTTTTGGTCTAATGGCTGCAGCTGTATTGGTGGAAGAAGCTATTGCGGTTGTATGGGTTGTCGTATGGTGGTTTGTCGTTGTATGGTTTGGTTATGGGTTATGGCTCTTTATGGTGTAGTGGTCTTGGTTTGCGGAGGCCTCCTTTTATGGCTTATTGAGCTTTTTGTTGCGTGGCGATTAGGTCATTTAAGGGGGCGTAGTATTCTGGGGGGGTCGCCCCCTGATCAGGTTTCTGCCATTGTGGTCTGGATGGTCCTATGGGGGTTTTGGGGTTGGTATGGTTTGGTAGATGTTTTCTCTGTGCCCAACTCAGGCTAAGTAAGTAGTTGAGCAGTTCGGAGTATGGGGCTTTGTGGTGAGAAGGGGAATAAGTAAGGAGACTGATGGGGAGGGAAGTGAAGAAGAAGCAAGAAGAAGAAGGAAGAAGAAAAGAGATAAGAGGAAGAAGGAAAAATAGAGGAGATAGGGGGTAAGAGAAGGAGAAGATATGAGGATGATGGGGCCAGGATGAGTGGAAGAGTAGCGAATGGAGTGAGGAGGAGAAAATAGGAAACGAGTTATTAGGGAGATAGAAGAATGAAAGGGAGATTGAAAGAATGAGGGTTGAGTTCTAAGAGAATTTCCAGGGAGAGGTGATGGGAGAAGAGAACAAGAGAGGGAAGAAAGAGGAAGAAGGGTAAGAGTCTTATCTCGTGGGAGTACTGGCCAGGAGAGAAGGGAAGAAGAAGGGAACGGATAAGAGAAGTGGGAGAGTAGGAAAGATGGTAAGAAGAGGAACGAGAATTTGAGGGAAAGAGAGAAGATGTCAAGTAGGAATATGAAGGAGAGATAATTGAATGAGATAAAGTAAGGGCAGGTAGGTGAGGTAAGAGCTTTAGGGAGGAAGTAAAATGAGAGGAGATTGGAGAATGGGTAACGGAAGAGCGGGTATGAAAGTGGAGCGTAGAATAAGAGAGGTAAGTGGATGAGATGGGTTCTATCATTCCTGGGAGTACTAGGATACCGACGGAAAATAACAGCCTCGTTTTATAGGTAAAAGGATGGCGAATTTTCAAAAGTAAGGTTTTCCAATGGGTGAAGATATGGCCGCGAATATAGAGAATGATTGAGGTTTTTTATTTGGTTTCCTGTTTGGTCCCTCGCGTAGTTATGTAGTGGATGCGTACACACCACGACCATTGGGCTTGTGCCTTTATGTGGCGATCTGGAATGGTAATGGTAGTGTGATGGTGTTGTTTGACTATATGGGCCGCTACTGTTGGCTTCTCAGATGAGCATGGCATGGCTCCCCATTGGACGCCATTATATGGTTGTTTTTTTATGGGCATATTGGATATGGCCACGGTAGGGTGGGGGTATTTGTATTGAGTTGGTAATTATTGGGGGGCGGGGGGGAGAGGGTGAAGGAAGGGGGAAAAAATAGGTTCTCATCCGGTTGGTTTATGGTTGGAAGTGATGGTATGGCTTTGGCCATAGGGGTGTAGTGTAGGGTTTGTATAACTGTAAAGTATGAAGTAAATCTTTATGGCATGGTTTGTGGGGAGTGAATGAGGTGATTGGATT
>JAWQFJ010030784.1:0-14567 GCA_034096865.1 Theodoxus fluviatilis | reverse complement strand
AGGACTACAAAGTACAACTGCTCTAGCTTTCAGGAACTGAAGAGAAATCATTTCATTGGAGAACATGCAGGTATGGAGATGGATGGGAAAGTTTTAAGGCCCAGTAGATGTGTTTCTTTCAGCACTGCATTCAGAAGCAGCACGAATCCAAAAGCATTAGTAAACTTTGGTGAGACTTGCTCAGAACCTATGCACACTATTGCCTTTATAAGTCACAAGCTTTGAAATTTAATCAGTTGTTTAATACACAATTTGTGTTTGTCTTGAAGCTGTACAGTGTTGGTCAGCACAAGAGGCGAAAGGAACTGGAACTGAATAAAGTGCTGAATGAGAATAAACACAAATGAAGCTAAAATATGAATTACAAAATTACCAGAGTTTTGGGCATTTTCTGCCTCTATTACTTCTCTAGAATACACATGTTGCCTATTTCCGTGCATATGAACATATGAAAATGTAAAACAAATACTGTTATTACCCTACCTCCCTGAAAACAAAAAGATAATCAGGGTTCAGTTAGCCTAACTAAAGCTTTTCCCTTGGTGCTATGGTTTCTACTCATACCTGCATATCATATATCACTGTAAAGCTTGTTCTCTCTGCTGTCTTCCTGTAGTGGCATTAACATGTAGTGTCAAATGGCTAAGAATAAAGTGCTAATCCATGACGTGAACATAATTTGAAGTCGGATCAGTCAGAAGTGGATAGTAATGCTTGTATAGCAATTTTCTCCAACTTTTTTTCATTGCAGTATTTATTCAAATAGTTTTAACTTCCAGATTTTCCTGATACAAACGCAATTTACCATATCAATGGAAAATTTAAACTCCTATCTTTAAAACAATACCAATGACTCCAAAAAGTTAAAAACCGACCTGTATAGTGGTGCACCATAACATTTATCCTTTTCTCTCCCTCCCCCAACCTTCTTTTTTCCCCCTTTTCATCTGGCACCACTCTTCGTGTAGGACTAGGAGAGTTTAACAATCACAATTTTATTATCAAAATAACTTGGGGCCCAATAATAGGAAAAAGCATGGTTTTATTCAGCAACTCTTTACCCCCTGATCACTGGGCCCCTTGACCAATCCTTCACTTCACTTGGTCACTCCTCAGGACAAACTATCCACAGAACTCAAAGTCATCCACGACTAGTATTGTGTCATTGCCTTAGTCTGATCATATTAATCTTAGTTTGCTGCCAATAGATCAGTTTTAGCTCCCTGTAGGTCACAGCAGTCTATAAATAATTTAATTCCTCTTTCTTCAAAGTCTATAAATATATTGCATCAACATGGACATTATCAATATTGAAATCCATATGGGTTTTGGTGCTGAACTGTAAAGTTTCAGTTAATATCAGTCTGTGCAGAATATCAATAAGCATGGCTATCATCAATATGAGATCATATCCATGCAAAAATTACACCATCCAGCAAAACTCTCCAACAATCCAGAGCAGCCCTCAAGACTGGATGCTGGTCAGCGTCGGGTAGCAGACCGTCTTTTGTTCATTTGGCGCCACTGTTGCCGCAGGTCGTCGGCCACACGACCTCGTGCAAAGGAGTAGACATGAAGGATGGTGGTCCAGCTGTAGCCAAAGTTCTGCACCCCCCGTCTCAAGCGCCGCTCCTCACACAGGGAGAAGGGGTTGGAGGGTTGACTGGCTCTGGGACTGGGACTGGGACTGGGTACAGCAGGGGTGCTGTTCTGCTGCTGCTGCTGGGGACAAGGCATGGAGGGGACAAGGCATGGAGGAGGGGACAAGGCATGGAGGAGACAAGGCATGGAGGAGGGGACAAGGCATGGAGGAGGGGACAAGGGACAAGGCATGGAGGAGGGGACAAGGCATGGAGGAGGGGACAAGGCATGGAGGAGGGGACAAGGCATGGAGGAGGGGACAAGGGGACAAGGCATGGAGGAGGGGACAAGGCATGGAGGGGACAAGGCATGGAGGAGGGGACAAGGCATGGAGGAGGGGACAAGGCATGGAGGAGGGGACAAGGCATGGAGGAGGGGACAAGGCATGGAGGAGGGGACAAGGCATGGAGGAGGGGACAAGGCATGGAGGAGGGGACAAGGCATGGAGGAGGGGACAAGGGACAAGGCATGGAGGAGGGGACAAGGCATGGAGGAGGGGACAAGGCATGGAGGAGGGGACAAGGGACAAGGCATGGAGGAGGGGACAAGGCATGGAGGAGGGGACAAGGCATGGAGGAGGGGACAAGGCATGGAGGAGGGGACAAGGGACAAGGCATGGAGGAGGGGACAAGGCATGGAGGAGGGGACAAGGCATGGAGGAGGGGACAAGGCATGGAGGAGGGGACAAGGGACAAGGCATGGAGGAGGGGACAAGGGACAAGGCATGGAGGAGGGGACAAGGGGCAAGGCATGGAGGAGGGACAAGGCATGGAGGAGGGGACAAGGCATGGAGGAGGGGACAAGGCATGGAGGAGGGGACAAGGCATGGAGGAGGGGACAAGGCATGGAGGAGGGGACAAGGCATGGAGGAGGGGACAAGGCATGGAGGAGGGGACAAGGGACAAGGCATGGAGGAGGGGACAAGGCATGGAGGAGGGGACAAGGGGACAAGGCATGGAGGAGGGGACAAGGGGACAAGGCATGGAGGAGGGGACAAGGAGGAGGGGACAAGGCATGGAGGAGGGGACAAGGCATGGAGGAGGGGACAAGGCATGGAGGAGGGGACAAGGCATGGAGGAGGGGACAAGGGACAAGGCATGGAGGAGGGGACAAGGGGACAAGGCATGGAGGAGGGGACAAGGCATGGAGGAGGGGACAAGGCATGGAGGAGGGGACAAGGCATGGAGGAGGGGACAAGGCATGGAGGAGGGGACAAGGGACAAGGCATGGAGGAGGGGACAAGGCATGGAGGAGGGGACAAGGCATGGAGGAGGGGACAAGGCATGGAGGAGGGGACAAGGGACAAGGCATGGAGGAGGGGACAAGGCATGGAGGAGGGGACAAGGGACAAGGCATGGAGGAGGGGACAAGGGACAAGGCATGGAGGAGGGGACAAGGGACAAGGCATGGAGGAGGGGACAAGGGACAAGGTATCAAAACCACTGCTTCTGGAATCTTACTCCACCTAAGTTGACTACTTGTGCTACACAATGTGCAACACTCACACAGCTTCAACCCTGCCCCACACGGCTACAGAGCCAACAATGTGCAACACTCACACAGCTTCAACCCTGCCCCACACGGCTACAGAGCCACCAATGTGCAACACTCACACAGCTTCAACCCTGCCCCACACGGCTTCAACCCTGCCCCACACAGCTACAACCCTGGCCCACACAGCTTCAACCATGCCCCACACAGCTACAACCCTGCCCCACACGGCTACAACCCTGCCCCACATGGCTACAGAGCCACTCAGAAAGAGTACACCCACCTTGAGTCGCTTGCACTTCTCCATGAGATCCACAGCAGTGCGGGATGGGTGGAAGGCGTAGGTGGCCAGGATCTGCCCCCACCGGCGTCCAAAGCGCGCCACTCCGGCTTTCAGGTTGTCCAGCTCCTCCGCACTGTAGGGAACACGCTGCCTCCTCTGGGCGCTGCCTGGGACCGTCTGACTCTTCCACCCCATCACACTGGAAGCTGCCCTCTTTGGTCGAGATGCAGCTGGGGAAGCCATACTCTGTGAGAACACAGTGCAGAGGATTCAAGTACTCTGTGAGAACACAGTGCAGAGGATTCAAGTACTCTGTGAGAACACAGTGCAGAGGATTCAAGTACTCTGTGAGAACACAGTGCAGAGGATTCAAGTACTCTGTGAGAACACAGTGCAGAGGATTCAAGTACTCTGTGAGAACACAGTGCAGAGGATTCAAGTACTCTGTGAGAACACAGTGCAGAGGATTCAAGTACTCGGTGAAAACACAGTGCAGAGGATTCAAGTACTCTGTGAGAACACAGTGCAGAGGATTCAAGTACTCGGTGAAAACACAGTGCAGAGGATTCAAGTACTCTGTGAGAACACAGTGCAGAGGATTCAAGTACTCTGTGAGAACACAGTGCAGAGGATTCAAGTACTCTGTGAGAACACAGTGCAGAGGATTCAAGTACTCTGTGAGAACACAGTGCAGAGGATTCAAGTACTCTGTCAGAGCATGGGGAGATGCTCAGTGGGCAATTTACTTCAGCATGTGAAGTTAACACCAAGATATTTTGTGGTTTTCACCTCCGTAACCTGAAAAGTTTTTTAATGGATGGAAGTGAACAACATGAAGATGATGTAATTTTGGGATGTCAATTCATATGAGTGAAAATTAATTCACAAAATGAAATTTTCAGTCTTCCACTCTCGACACAACAAGCTATGTCAGTTCATGGGATGGAAAATATTTTATTTTTACACAGAGGAAAAACTTTAAGATTATTTCAGACACGTGACCATTTCCACTGGCACACAAAACAGAACTGCCGAGAAAAAAAAGCCAATCCAGGACACAGACAACAACCAATGTTATTGTTCCAGGCTTTAATTTTAATGATATACAAAACAACAGGGTTGACGTTTTGAGTCTAAACTCTTCATCAAGACAACAACACAAAAATGAGATGACACTTAACTCAGTGACCGGTGTGGGCGGGACAAGCAAATCAATATAAAACTGAGGGTTGTTTCTTCTTCTTTAATTTTGTCATTGCTTTCAATTCCACCACTAAAGACTCACCCCTGCCTTGTTCCCCTCTATCTCTACACCTTGCTGCCCGGCCTTGGAGGCCTCCTTGCTGGCCTTGTGCCTGCCCTTGGCAGTGGGCATCTTGCCAGGGCAGCCTGGCACAGAGGGGGGAGCACAGCTGGAGAGCCGCTGCCTGTGGCAGGCGCGGATGAAGCGGCGTTCCTGCAGACGGACGGCACGGTGGCTGCTGCAGGTGAAGGGGCAGGTCTCCAGGGCCACATTGTATGTCCTGCTGTTGAGCTGTCCACTGCTGCTGCAGCCTGGAAGGAGGGAGGATAGAAGGTGAGATGGATGGATGGATAGATGGATGGATGGATGGATGGATGGATGGATGGATGGATGGATGGATGGATGGATGGATGCGTGCATGGATGGATGGATGGATGGATGGATGGAGACACAGACAGCCAGAGAAGCACACAAGTGGATTGATGGACAGACTGACAGATAGACATATAAACGAACATATGGAAGCACATTGAACATTCCGTGCATGGATGACGGCTCCAGTTGTATTTTTGTTCTCATGAGTGCAATGACTTCCCTAAAGCTGAGTGTCAGACTAAACTAATAATTTGCTGCTATGTGAAACTGCACTCTCCATTAACCTGTAGCTTCAGTGCTGAAATATTCCATTTCAGCAGATTTACACAAGGCAAATAACAGAAAAATATCTTCATGTATATTGGTTTTTTGTGATGAATGACCATACATAGCCCACAAAGGCTGGTAGCACATAGCACTTCCATCAATCCAATCAATCCATTTTGACAACCGAGCATTCCCACTAGATCACTGAGTGTGATTCCTTGGTTGACAGCAGTAACCGAAGAAGCATGGCCACTTAACTTCGACTAAGGAGGATAACAAGGGATGGTTACCTGGGCACTTGCCAGTGACCTTTCTTGGGCCTGCAGTGGACAAGCTGCCCAGACTTCCTGAAGGAGGAACACCAGCAAGACTGTACTCATGTCTGCAGGCTGAAACCTCAACACTCATAAGCCACAGAAAATGATAAAACTAAAATGCAACGTTCATCAAATCATGTGGGGTGTCATGATTGTCTTAAACATCTAATCCAATGAATCCTTTTTGCGTTAGCACTTTAAAAACTATATTTTGAGAAGATAAGAAAGATCAGTATTATGACCTTTGTTTTTCTAAAAGTGAGCAATAGTTATCTAATTTATCATTCTTTGGTGAAATTTGTAACATAATATCACAAAGAGATCCAAACAGAAACTTGGCTCTGATTCTTTCCAAGCCCAATGAAAAGACAAAACAAAATTCCTTAGCCATGAAAGATGCAGCAATAATTCTCAATTGGCCAACATTACTTAGAGCCATAGCACTACTTGTCTAATGCAATCCATGTTTAGATAGCCATATCTCCTCTCACAGGTCACCCATTCACCCACCTGGACTGGAAATGCCGATGGAGACGGCAATGTGTGGGAATTGGTCCTCAGTGGAGGACAGGGAGTTCTCGGAGTCAGAAAAGTCATAGGGGGATAATATGAGCCTGGCAGCTGCAGAGCCACACTCGCTGACCGGCTTTCTGGACTGATTTGGTGCCTTCCTAGCAGACTGGCTTTCCTTTGCAGACTTGACGGCATTTCTTCCAGTCCCTGAAGTCTCCAAGACTGTGGCAGAAAAAGGTCCCTTGTGCCCATCCAGCTCCTTGGCAGAGAACTTGTCGGGCTGGACCCGGGCAGAACTTCTGAGGTTGTAGCAAGACTCTGACTTTGCAGGAGAGGATGTCACTGCAGCGGAAGTTTTCTTGCTTCCCTTCTTCCCCCTTGACCTTGAATCCTGCCAGACTTTGCCATCGTTATCAGAGGATGTGTTTGACTTTGGTGATGCGTCCCTTTTGTCTTTGGAAGTCTTCCTGCCTGTGGCGCTCCATTCTACAGAAGAGGAGACGTCTCCCCTGCATGGACAGACTGGGCCTGAGTGTACTTCCATCTCTGCAGAAGCTCTAGCCTCGGAGGAAGCTGCCCTTGCTGGCACAGCACTCAAAGCTTCGCTACACGGGGTCCCAGCACAAGACCTACCTGCTGACTTTCTGCGCCTTGGACCGCTCTGAGGTTTGGCAAAAGTGCAGTCACAGCAGGCATGGCCAGTCTCCAGCTTGTTGCCTGGAGCCAGCTGCTTTGGTCTTTTGAATGTCTCAGTTTGAGGTTTGTGTGAAGCAGATTGTTGCTTTCCATCTCTGCCCAATGCAGCATCTGCAGCCTCTCTGAGCTGTGATGTTGAAGCTTCGTAGGAAGATGTCAAAGATCTGGTCCGACCCAGTGTGGTCAGAGTTCGAGAGGAGTCAGAAAACTTCTGTCCCTTCAAAGGAACCACTTGTTCTTCTACAGAAGATATCTCACTCCTGTCAGGTCTGGTAGGAAGTGTGTAAGGATGTCTGCCTTCCGAATTGTAATCTGAAGTTGGAGGAGGAACCTCACCCAAGTACTCATCATCACACAACCTGTCCACAGCAAATGAGGAGGCTGGGTTCCTGCTCTGAGGAGAAACCTGTCAAAAAGACAGATGCAATACATAGACATATTATGCTCCAAGCTATTTTGCTTCAGAATGAAACTGAAACTTGATGAAACCTGGACATTACTTCAGAAAAGCAAAATCTGCTGCAGTGACCACAATACAAAAACCTGGAAATGACTCATCAGCAACTACACTTCAGCTGCATGAAAAAACACTTCCTGATTGGCAATGTGCCTTACCTTTCTACTGATTGCCTGCTGGAAACTTATGAGACTTGAAACTGTAGATACAGGATGACAGAAACATGTATAGACTATGTCACCACAGATAGCTCTTACCACTTTCTTGGCATGAGTCAAGTCCACATTCATGGCTGGCTGAAGTCCACCATTCTGTCTGGCACCAGCATGTAAACGTGGCTGGCTGCCTGCAGCTTGCAGTTGCCTCGCTCCTCGTCCCTCTGGTGCACTTGCACTTCCAGAGCCAGCACCGGGGTGGGCAGGCACTATCGCAGAGTTGTTCTGGTTCCCTTCTCCCCAAGCTTGTCCAGACTGCTGCTGTTGTGAGCGGAAGAAAGAGGTTGGGGTGTGGGGATTCAGACTGTGGCTTTGGATTGGATGGGGGAATTCCTGATGTTTGCTTGGAGTTGCCTTGAGTTGCAAATCATCCCTTGAACAGATCCTTGTCGGGGTGTTGGACACGCTCTGGTAAGGTTGGTGACCAGGCAGTTCACCTGAGCTCCGTTGCCAGGGACTATGCTGTGCAGTCATCTCAAGGTGGGTTTGGTTGGAGCCAATGCGTGCCTTCAGATTGCCGACCATTTCATCAGAGGCTGACCGTCTTGGAGTTGTCTGGCTCTGCTTGCCCCACTGTCTTGCAGGAGATGGAGAAGACTGAAACAGATGGCCCAGCCTTGCCTGCACCACAGGACTGGGCCTGCAGAATGCTGAAGATCTACCAGTCTGCTGGGGAGGCTGGGGCACTCTGAACTGAGGCTTAACTGGAGGTACCTGAGTGCTGGAAGATGATGTCTCCTTGGAAGCAGGATGAATGGGCTGAAAAAGATTTTGGCTTCTTGGAACATTGACAGCCACACCCTTGGGGACTGCAGGAGAAGGGGGTAGAGGGGGAGGAGGATATCCATGCTGTGCACAGCTGGGCATCATTGGTCTCCGTGATTGGGGATGGCTCGGTGCTTGTCCCCAGGGTGCTCCAGTGAGAGAGCACTGGGGTTCCCCCGAGACTGGAACAGGAGCATTGCCAGGGAAGGGGCTTGCTTGCTTGACCTCCAGCGATGGGTGACTTTGCTGGGCTCCTGAGCATCTGTTACATGGGAGAGGTGCTGCATATCCTTGCTGCTCCCAGCTGGGCATGGAGGGTTCCGGATGCTGGAAGTTGCCTTGTTCTCTTCCCAAGGGTGCCCCACCCTGAAGAGACTGAGCTCCTGTGTATTCATGGACTGGAATGGCAGGAATGCAGCTTGAGGGTCTAGTCCCCACTAAGGGACAGCTTTGCTGGGTTTCTCCTGGGTTTCTGCTGAATGGGGGAGGAGCCAAATTTCCTTGCTGCCCATGGCTGGGCATTGCGGGTCTTAGACACTGGAAGTTGCTGGCTTCTCCTCCCAGAGGTGCTCCACCATGCTGGTTCTGAGTTACGGGACCAGCATGAGTGGAAATTGTAGGTCTTGACCCTACTGAGAGATGACTTTGTTGCTGAGCTCCTTGAGGGTGTGTGTTTGCTGGCGGTAGAGCATGGAAGATGGTGGAAGAGGAAAAGGCTGCTGGCATTTGGACATTCATACATGCTGGTGCTGCACCAGGCCAGTTGTGAGCTACCGCTGAGTCACTGAGAGCAGTGGAACCAGGTGCAGAGCTTGAAGATCTTGGCAGTATTGCTTTGGGATGACTCTGTTGAGCTCCCAGCAGGTGAGTGTTGCTTGAAAGAAAAGGAAGGGTGAAATTGGAGGAGAAAGATTCTGCTGGCACTTGGACATCTTTGCTTGCTGGAAGGGCAGGGACAGTGCGTCCTGGCTGGGCCATTGCTTTGGACTTTTTCTCTTGCAAACCTTTCAGCTTTTCTATTAGTCCACTCACCATGTTTCTGAAACATAAAAAGTAAGGGTAAAACTGCACAACATACTAGAAGCTGCTACAATTTCAAGCATATGATTTCAAATTGGTCACCATTTATAAAATAACACTGCATTTGCAGTATTCTATATTTTGCTCACATTCCATTCTTCCAGTAAATGTAAAACTAAAGGTAAAGGTGTGATTTCATATAGCAACACCACCCACATTTGGGTCTCAAACCAGTTGACACTAGACTGCAAAAGGTATTCTAGTCTTGGACATGTGACAGAGATAACACTTGACTGCAAAATGTATTCTAGTCTTGGACATGTGACAGAGATAACACTTGACTGCAAAAGGTAATTTAGTCTTGGACATGTGACAGAGATAACACTTGACTGCAAAATGTATTCTAGTCTTGGACATGTGACAGAGATAACACTAGACTGCAAAAGGTAATTTAGTCTTGGACATGTGACAGAGATAACACTAGACTGCAAAAGGTATTCTAGTCTTGGACATGTGACAGAGATAACACTTGACTGCAAAAGGTATTCTAATCTTGGACATGTGACAGAGATTACACTTGACTGCAAAAGGTATTCTAGTCTTGGACATGTGACAGAGATAACACTTGACTGCAAAAGGTAATTTAGTCTTGGACATGTGACAGAGATAACACTTGACTGCAAAAGGTATTCTAGTCTTGGACATGTGACAGAGATAACACTTGACTGCAAAAGGTATTCTAGTCTTGGACATGTGACAGAGATAACACTTGACTGCAAAAGGTATTCTAGTCTTGGACATGTGACAGAGATAACACTTGACTGCAAAAGGTATTCTAGTCTTGGACATGTGACAGAGATAACACTTGACTGCAAAAGGTATTCTAATCTTGGACATGTGACAGAGATTACACTTGACTGCAAAAGGTATTCTAATCTTGGACATGTGACAGAGATAACACTTGACTGCAAAAGGTATTCTAATCTTGGACATGTGACAGAGATTACACTTGACTGCAAAAGGTATTCTAGTCTTGGACATGTGACAGAGATAACACTTGACTGCAAAAGGTATTCTAATCTTGGACATGTGACAGAGATTACACTTGACTGCAAAAGGTATTCTAGTCTTGGACATGTGACAGAGATAACACTTGACTGCAAAAGGTATTTAGTCTTGGACATGTGACAGAGATAACACTTGACTGCAAAATGTATTCTAGTCTTGGACATGTGACAGAGATAAACACTTGACTGCAAAAGGTATTCTAGTCTTGGACATGTGACAGAGATAACACTTGACTGCAAAAGGTATTCTAGTCTTGGACATGTGACAGAGATTACACTTGACTGCAAAAGGTATTCTAGTCTTGGACATGTGACAGAGATAAAACTTGACTGCAAAAGGTAATTTAGTCTTGGACATGTGACAGAGATAACACTTGACTGCAAAAGGTATTCTAGTCTTGGACATGTGACAGAGATAACACTTGACTGCAAAAGGTAATTTAGTCTTGGACATGTGACAGAGATAACACTTGACTGCAAAAGGTATTCTAGTCTTGGACATGTGACAGAGATAACACTTGACTGCAAAAGGTATTCTAGTCTTGGACATGTGACAGAGATAACACTAGACTGCAAAAGGTAATTTAGTCTTGGACATGTGACAGAGATAACACTTGACTGCAAAAGGTATTCTAGTCTTGGACATGTGACAGAGATTACACTTGACTGCAAAAGGTATTCTAATCTTGGACATGTGACAGAGATTACACTTGACTGCAAAACGTATTCTAGTCTTGGACATGTGACAGAGATAACACTAGACTGCAAAAGGTATTCTAGTCTTGGACATGTGACAGAGATAACACTAGACTGCAAAAGGTAATTTAGTCTTGGACATGTGACAGAGATAACACTTGACTGCAAAAGGTATTCTAGTCTTGGACATGTGACAGAGATAACACTTGACTGCAAAAGGTATTCTAGTCTTGGACATGTGACAGAGATAACACTTGACTGCAAAAGGTATTCTAGTCTTGGACATGTGACAGAGATAACACTAGACTGCAAAAGGTAATTTAGTCTTGGACATGTGACAGAGATCAACCACCTAACACTTTACTGCAAAAGGAGTAGCAGTCTTGGGCCTGTGAAAGTGATTATCATAAGCAAAGCATGCACCACCATCCCTATGCCCATACAGCCCCTTGCATCCCATCCCCTACTGAGGCATATTATCATGGGAACCCAATTCTCCACGCAAAAACAAATCTACCAAAGGAAGCAACTTTTGAGGAAGAGCCCTGCCCCGAAAGCCCCACAGCGTGGGACTCCAACTTATGACAGGGTCACTAAGCAGCTCACAATTAAACAGCGCTTACGCTAACCAAGCAACATGAATTCCATGAAGAAATCAAGTAAGTCTATTTGCTTACATATGGAGAAAAGGAAAGAGTCTATATGTTCCAATCATTGAAGAATGGATGCATAGAAACTGATGAAAGTGTCTTTTGATCACTCACATTTCACTTTTGGCAGCTTCAACTTCAGAAACTATGTTTTGACTGTCCATGGTTCCACCTGGGGAAAGCACATGAGGCATATGTATAGGAACTGTCAACAACGTCATTCTCATTTCCATAGCTCTATATCATTAAATAACTAAAATACAGTTTAAATAGGCAGGAAGGCATATGAATCAGCAGACAGACCCAACCATCCAAAGACCCACTGACCAATAAAATGACTGAACAATTGACCAACTGCCTGATCAACCAACAGTTGAATTAATTAATACTTCGTTTATTCATCATGCCCACCCACCCACCCACCCTCCCTCAACACTGGAGTCTTGATTTTATTCTAGTTTAACCCAGCATGATACATTGTCAGTCTTTTTGTGCTATTTTCATTTGTTTCAAATCATTTCAATGGGAAAAAAATCTAAGTTGGTAACATTGGGCTGTGGAGCAACTGTAGGTATACAAGCACATATATACTTGAATATAAAATGAGATGCAAAAGTCATGGATGCAAGACTGTGAGTGTGAGGAAGGATGAACAAATGAACATTGACCAAACTTTACAAGGGTAGTGAATGAGGCAGTAGTGTCTTTCTTACATTCCGCCCCTGAGGTAAATTGTTCAAATATAGTAACAGAGATAGACAAACGAGAGAGAGAGATGAACAGGAGAGGAATGAGAGAGAAAGACAAATGAGAGATAAATGAGAGTTGAAAGAGAGAGAAGAAGAGGGGGGGGGGGGGAAGCGGAGAATGGGTTACGATGGGAGGTGAACAGAAACACTTACTTTGATTGCACATGAAGAGAATATATTTAAGACTTTTCACAACATCGTCAGCCTGAGTTTCCATGAGAAGATGCACAAGCACAGCTTGATCCTGGGAGTGAGACAACAGTTCTCTCCCCTCCACTAACAGAAAAGAAAAGGTGAAGAAAGATTAGGCAAGCCATCCTATACACCATCGTGCAGTGTACACTCATCACTGAAAATTAAATATTCACCACCAAGAAGACAGTAACAGAGATAAGGGGCTGTTGTGAGTTTTCAAAATTGATATTGGTTTCTTCAGACAAAAAGTGACATGTACATCAATGTGACCTTCTGACCCTATGCATAGCTTGACATCATACATGTAGTTTGTTTATAACAATTACTGATCTATGCCATACAATGTATACAGACTGAGGAAGAATTGGCATCAGGAGTAATTTGACAAACTATCATGAATAGTCTGTGTTCATGGAATTGAGTGCTAGTACGTTTGATTGTTTATCCATTTCTTAATTTGGCAAGCCAGATCTCCCTTCCCTCCATCCCCCACATCCACAATTCCTCCATCTCTTACAATTACATATGACACAAACAATAATAACTTCACTGTTTAAACTTTAAGTCCAAGTCTTAATTAATACTATTCAATAATGTAAGAACCTTTCCGAGACAAAACACAAACAGCAAGCATACGATGCACGGATTGGCAGAAAGAAGTCATGATGTGTTTCACAATGTTCCAACCTGATAATTCCATCACTGTGGCCAGAGTAACCACAATGGTGAGCTGCTGCGTGTGATCCAGGCTTGCATCTTCCAGCAGTTTGCACACAGCCTCCAGCCCGCCTCCCTTCACAAAGTGCTCCACATTGTCAGCTGGGGAGATGTTACACCAAATGCAACAGTGCCCATAAGGGCAGTTTATGGATCCCATTGGAAAGCAAAATGAGCTACTGCGACTGAAAGTGAAATGAAACACTCATCCCCACCCCCTGACCCCAAAACAACATAATCTGACGGTTGGAATTAGTGATAAATTCTTTAATGTGAATCTGAGTTTATGCCTTTTTTCCCAACATATTCAGCTGTCGGCATGTTTGCAAAAGGAAAGTTATATAGACTGTTGACATACAGCCTCTGCAGTATCCCTTTCTTGCCACAGATATGTATCGCCATAATTATCATTTTAAATAAAAAGGGCAAAGCCCATACGACTCACATGCTTGACCTTGACCTTTATATGACCTTGACCTTCAGGTGACCTTCAAGGTCAAGGTCAAACAACTAAACCTACCAATGACATCATACACTAAGAAATGCTTTACACTTTTTTCCTACCAAAATACATGTGACCTTGACCCAAGGTCAAGGTCATCCAAGGTCATGCAACACAAAGCTGTTAATTCAAGACATAGGAAGCAAAATGGTGCTTATTGGCACTTTCTACCATGAGATATGGTCACTTTTAGTGGTTCACTACCCCATTTTGGTCACATTTCATAAGGGTCAAAGTGACTTTGACCTTGATGATATGTGACCAAATGTGTTTCATGATGAAGGTATAACATGTGCCCCACATAATTATTAAGTTTGAAACAGTTATCTTCCATAGTTCAGGGTCAAGGTCACTTCAAAATATGTATACAATCCAACTTTGAAGAGCTCCTGTGACCTTGACCTTGAAGCAAGGTCAACCAAACTGGTATCAAAAGATAGGGCTTACTTTGCCCTGTGTACCATATATAGGTCAGGTATCCAATCTTAAAAACTTCTGAGAAAATTGAGAAAGTGTGAAAAATGACTGTTTTTTTAGACAACATTTATGGCCCCTGCGACCTTGACCTTGAAGCAAGGACAAGTCACTATGTATGTTTTTTTGAGGCCTTGTCATCATACACATTCATGAACATTTGGATGTGATAGAATCGTATACTAATTAGGTACAGACCTAGCCGATGGAAAGATACCAACTATTAATCGTTTG
>JAWQFJ010030783.1:35000-38421 GCA_034096865.1 Theodoxus fluviatilis | reverse complement strand
GTAAAACGGATAATAGATACCCTGAACGCTGTGTTGGCGTCAAATTCATTCCATTTGTGAAACCAGGAAAGAATATGTACCATCTAGATCGTTGCCTTCACTGAATAAAAGCCTGGAATCGCCCAGCTGACCAGTTGAACGTCAACACAATCACGCAGTACTCGTTCATTTGCAGCAAGGTAAGATCTCGCACGACGATTTGATTCAAGGCCTAGTGCTAATTTTTTGATGGTCTGGTCTCAGTGTCACAGAAAATATGATGATTTAATCAATCACTGCTTTAAAAAATAAGTACGTTGCCCTATATTGCCCTATTTTGATCGACATTCTGAGTGAAATAGATCTATTTCGCTGTCCCGGCCGGCGAACTTGTTGCATGTCCGTACGACGTTGTCCTACTTCTGCAACTTAAACCCAGTGATATTTAATGCTCTCACCGATGTAGAAAATAAATGAGTTGCGCTCGATTTAACACATGCGCTACAGTGAATATGCGCAAGTGAAGGAACAGTGTAGCACACATTGATTTGCGTACCCGATTGATCACACGTGGAAGTAACGCTGAAAATGGTCGTTATCGGCAACATTTCCGGACACTGTACCTGAGGTACTCTGTACTCTGTCCGATCGGACAGAGTACCTCAGGTACAGTGTCCGGAAATGTTGCCGATAACGACCATTTCAGTGTAACGTGTTGTACGCGCTGGGTTATGTTAATGCCTTCACCAATGTCGACAATGATTGAATATGAGTTCGATTTAACACACGCATTATAGTGAATATACCCAAGTGAAGAATCATCGTAGCACAAATTGATTCGCGTATCCGATTGATTATTCGTGAAACAAACGTGTTCTACGCTGTTTTGTTAATGGTCTCACCCATGTCGAAAATAATTGAGTTGCGCTCGATTTAACACACGCGCTACAGTGAATAATACGCAAGTGAAGGAACATTGCAGCACACATTGATTTGCGTACCCGATTGATCACACGTGGAAGAAACGTGTTGTACGCGCTGGGTTATGTTAATGCCTTCACCGATGTCGAAAATGATTGATATGAGTTTGATTTAACACACGCGCTACAGTGACTGTATGCAAGTGAAGGAACGTCGTAGCACAAATTGATTCGCGTATCCGATTGATTATTCGTGAAACAAACGTGTTATACGCTGTTATGTTAATGCTCTCACCAATGTCGAAAATGATTGATTTGCGCTCGATGGCTGTAATGCCCACGCCATGCCCCATCAAGTAGGTGCACACATCCACAAAAGAAAAGTCTGGTAAGATACTAATGTCCGAAGATCCAGACAGAAGTGCAGGGTTGGACAACACGAGGTTGCCGTCTCTCAGTTTTTCGCCTATCACTTCAGATCGATCTTCTACACACAACTCGGGATCTACGGGTAAACCCAAGTCCTTGGCTATCCCAACAAGTTCAAGAAGTTCTTGCCTCTTACTCTGACCCACAACCACACCTCTGTCTCGCAAGAAACGTTGCAGTTCGCTCACAGTCACTCGCTTTGTTTCCATTGTCGCCATCTTCGATCATGGTCCTGATTTCAGGGGAGATAACTCGCGTAACACATTCGCTGCTGACTCGTGCATGAGGTCCATTGGCTGTTGTTTTTTTTAAATAATCAGTGATGCAACAATGATTTGGTTGACAGGCGGTGGTGGCAAATGCGCTGTGAAAAACTCTTGTCGAAGACGCTGGAATTATGTGAGTTAGTTGACTCCAGGAATGTCCTTATGAGCAGACGTATTTTCGAGCAGCTCCATGTTGAGATGAAATGCGTTAAAAGTTTAATCCTCCCTGAACCTCTGAAAGGTTGTATTGAGAAGAACAGTATCCTCTACAAATGAAGGTCCAGCTTGCCGGATTATGATGCAGTCTCGTCATCATGAAAGTTTCGTCGTTCGGTTCTGAACGCTGGCTGGTGTTCAAACCTGTGTTCGCACATGTACGTGTGTGTAGGTGAACCCCACAGGTGTCTATGGCCTTTTGATCCTCTCTTTCAAGGTGTAGCCTTGAGAGAAAGTGTGTGTGTGTGCTTGTGAAAGCCCATTTCTGAGTGGACATCGTTTTGGGCAGAAGTTTCATCGTTCGAAGATTCTAGAACCGTCATCGCCTATCTGTGTGAACTTGTGAGTAACTCTTGTTCAACTTTGGTTTTGGGTCAGTGAAAGTAATCCTCTACTTTTCAGTCAGAGAGTAGACTGATAGAATTGATTGACATTTTTTAATTCATATTGCCTTGAATTTGATTTTGTTCAAGATTCAGTCTCATTAAAGAAAATCCTTAATGAACATTGTGTCACGTCATGCGAGCGTGAAAGAGAGTGAGTGAATTAATTATCCCACCCTCCACGATTGATACCCCTAGACGCCAAAACAGAAAGAGTTTGAGAACTGTGTGAGTGAATGTGGAGGGAGGTGATACACACACACACACACACACACACACACACACACACACAGACACACACTCAGAGACAGACAGACAGGCACAGAAACAGACACATAGACAGACATACAGACACACAAACAGACACATAGACAGACACACATACACACACACAAACACACTCTCTCACACACACATACACACACACACACACACAACACACTGATAGACACACAGGCAGACAGACGGACAATACGGAAAGACAGACAGACAGACAGACTGCCTGCCTGACACATAAACAGGCGGACACATACAGACGAATGGAGGGAAAGACGGGCTGACGGATGTTGAGGTTCGATGATTCATATCAAATGTCATTTGAAATCTGAACAAAGGGTGGGGTGTGGAGGTGGATGTATGCCGGGGGCGGACTGAGCAATCATTTAACGTTGTCGTGGGGAAATCTATAAACTTGATTTTTGTTATTTTAAGATCGTAATCTGTATAAGAAAATAGAATAAGTTATACTGCTGCGTGTGTAGTTGTGCGTCATCCTGAGGTCTGGCTTTCTTGAGTACTGTACATCATTGCATAGCATTTTGTGTCGTCAAAGAACGCACGGCAGCTGTGTCTCGAAGATGTGTTTATCCAAACGATCCAAAGTACAAGCAACGCGCGTGGAACATTATTTTAGTGAAGCTGACAGATACCCACGTGAATCGCATGAGAGATGCCGACTTTGAGAGCCCGCCCGAACGTTGGGTTGCATTTTTTATTGACAGATGCAGTTGAAAGAGCCGTGATTTATATTCCTTCCAAAAGAATCCATCGTTTTTGTCCCGTCCTTGAACTCCGAGACCTTCCACACGTCGAAATGCTGCTAGCTTGGGGCTTAGAGCTCCAGAGATGGATGAGTTACTGACAGATTGTTGTTGTTCGAGTAGTATCCTTGGCAACTCCTCAAAGCTACAGTAGGTCTTGCTAACGGACCCTGACAGTGTCAACTAGA
>JAWQFJ010030783.1:27500-30000 GCA_034096865.1 Theodoxus fluviatilis | reverse complement strand
CCTACAATGGATGACAGCAGCCGCCTGACCTCAGTGACCCACAATGCTGAACACGATAATATCAAGCAAAACTCTTCCCCCCCCCCCCCCCCCCCCCCCCCGGCCCCTACTTCCCGACGCAATTCTCCTATCCCATCCCCTCGCCAAACCATTAAACCATTTATCTGAAGCTACCAACCACGCATCAACTAGCTTCACTTACCCCTCATCCCCCTGAGATACCAGATGCACCGACTCCTGTGACTGATGACAGCAGTCGCCTAATGCCTGTGACCCTCCATGCTGAAGCTCACAACCTCTCGGAGTCTGCAAGGTTCTCAAATTCCACCCCTCGCCCCTTTACGTACCCCTTATACAACTGAGTCGCTTGAATCCCCCAACGCCATACAAATCGGCCATCTGACCAGTTTGACGGACTCTGCGAGGGATTATACCTGAACTCCAAGCTCTTCAAGTTGCCAAGAAGAGGCTCCTTTTCCAACAGACTCCAAAAAGGAGTTTCCTAACCCCGTGTCTCCAAAGGTCATTCGTCATGGAAACATTGACGTCATTGCCACTGCCTCCGATTCAGAAGATCCCACTTGTGAGACAACGTCTCTCTTCCAATATGACTTTCCTTTGCATGAGTCGGTGTGTGCCTCACAATGTCTACATGATGATATGTTGGATTCAAAAATGCAAGTAACAAACAGATTCAAAGCCCACAACTCGGATGTTGCCTCTGCCGTACATGGCATTCTTGCACTCCTGGAAAAATGCAACACGACATCATATCTCTCCAAAATACAATGTGATGCCTTGCTGACAAACTAAAGTCCTCAAGGTAAACACAGAAATGTCCCTGCAAATGGAAACGAAATCCTCTCAGCCACTGCCAGACTCAAACATGAGAATGAACATAGAAAACAACCCGTCAATGCAACGAACAAACGCCGACTCAGATGAGTACAAACCAGCAAGCACATCTGCCATCGTACCTCCCTCTCCTCTGACAAACAACAGAACTTTTCGCAAGGATGGGTTCTCCTCTCCCTTGCATATAGACATGTCAGCAGCAAACCTTGCTACTTGCAGTGACAAAACTACGACAGAACCTCTTGCATGGCCTCGGTCGAACTCGGGTGGGAAGCTTATTCCCAACAAAAGCAGAACACTTCATCCCAGAAAGCTCACTCCTTCGCTCACTGCGACGGAGGAAGTTGTGTCCACGAGGCGCTGTGGGCATTCGGTCAATGCACAACTGCAAAGTGGCTGACGTCATCAAAACCCTGAGAGCCAACACCTATCCATATTGGGAAACAAAATCCGTTCCTTTCTTATTAGTGGGAATAAAACATGATCCAGACTGAACTCAACAGGAACATGAAATGATCTCCCACGTGCTTCAAACATCTTTCCTAGAGCCGCAACCCGCGTCATTACCCGGCACATCACAACGGTTCCCCTGACCATTTATCAAGTGCAACGCGCCCATGGAGCACGTGGCAAAGAAGAAGAAACATGTGCACTTTGTCAGTACCTGCTCCAGCAACGAGTGACGACAAACAAGTCACTAATGAAGGCAACATCATGCTTGCCAACATCAGAGATTGTCTGCAAACCTTATCTCCAACAATACAAACACGACACCCTGACACGCAAACACATGTTACTCGCAATGCTCTTCTGCCAATGCCACTGCACAGTCACTGGAAATGGTAAGCTTTGAATATCATTTTATAAGAAAGTAATCATCCAGATTTCTCTCAACCCAGGGGTTGAACCACGGCACTGCGCCTCAAACATAATCGAACGTCAAAGCTTGCACGCCTAAATCCGCCTGTCAAAAGACAAGGTTTCCATAGGCGAGTAGAGGTTGACGATCTGACTATGCACTCATGCCGGAGGGAAGACCACTGGATACGGGGCTGCCAGGAGCTGGTGATCTAGATATCAATAGTAAACATGGTGTTAAGGAAGCTTCTTTTAAGACGATTTTTTTCGTTTTGGCACGTCATAGTGTCGTTACTCTGTGTTGTAACCCTGTGTGTGTGAATAACCATGAACGTCCATGTATTAGGTGAACATCTATGATGCACCTTCGTGACTGTGTGAGTGTTGGTTCAACGTCTATGACTAGCCAAAAAAGATAAAGTCGTCTTGAAAGTAGCTACCTCATCACAATGTTTACTATTGATATCATTTTATAGAAAAGTACACTTAAAAGGTTTTTAGTTGAATGCTTTGATAAGTTATATTAACAAGGAATTTATCATTGTGTGTACTGATATCGACATTGCATTATTGTTGATTGTATTGGTATTTGCAATTGATTGTATTTGCCTTTTAGTATTTGTATATCAATCATCTGGTCACATCTGCAACTTTTCTCACACTCATTAACGTAATCGTTTTTTTCACATTTCTTGTGTCTTTCCTGTTTTTAACTATGCGATCTACCTTACCACTAGGACATCTTGATGTACATAATTTCTGGAACAAAGTCACCGATATATGCGTT
>JAWQFJ010030783.1:20000-22500 GCA_034096865.1 Theodoxus fluviatilis | reverse complement strand
CTCCCTCCCTCCCTCTCTCTCTCGCTCCCTCTCTCTCTCTCTCTCTCTCTCTCTCTCTCTCTCTCTCTCTCTCTCGCTGTAAGTAAGTACGTAAGTAAGTAAATAAGTAAGTAAGTAAGTAAATAAGTGTGTGTGTGTGTGTGTGTGCGTGTGTACGCGTGCGCGCGAGCGCACGAGATAAATTATACACAAAGTACAAAAGTGTGTCAAAGACAATAGCGTGGCGGGAAGCAAAGTTTTAGTAAATGGGAACTAATGCTTTCGAGGTCTGTTGATCGTTCGTTTGGAAGTTGAAGAACATATTGCATTACTTCATGTTTGTCAAAATGTAAGCACACGCTCAAACGGAGACAAGTAAAATAGGATATAAGAATAAACACTGTCACCATTGTTTTAAACTATAAAGTCTTGGTCAGGCGCGATAGACGTACACACAGAAGGGACAAGCCAAAGTGATTTAAGAAGAGTGCACGCAGAAGCGGGCTTCCTAGGACTATGGATATGCAATTCAAAGCAATTCAAAGCAATCCAAAGCAATTCAAAGCAATCCGAAGCAATCTGAAGCAATCCAAAAAGTATTTCCGGTCCTTAATTAAAAAAAGCAATCGCTGTAATAATCATGCTCAACTTCCAATCTGTCAGTTCTTGTAATAAATCCACTTCCAGTAACAGACACTGTCTGCCTTTTCGTGCCAATTTCGGTAATGACTCCTGTGCGATTACAGCGATCACAGTAAAGTTTCGGTAATACCGGGAACGATCTCTGGATTGCTTTGGCTTGCTTTGGATTGCTTTGGTTTGCTTTGGATTGCTTTGGATTGCTTTGAATTGCTTTGGATTGCTTTGGATTGCTTTGGATTGCTTTGGATTGCTTTGGATTGCTTTGGATTGCGTATCGTAGTCTGGAAAACCCCCTTAGGTAAAGGAAGTACAGCAAGTTCACGACGTTCAGAGTTTTAAAATGGAAGACATGTGCCCCACTCTTAGAGTAACAAGTCTCAACAGACGTCAGCACCATGTCCACATGGCATTCGCATCACTTCACAGCGCTGCTGAGGTGCGTTCTCCAGACTGTGATATGCTAGTCAAAGGCAACAGTAAGAGTGCTTCCGGTCTTTCATTTAAAGTTATCACTGTAATTATACGGGAACATTGGAAGAACATCGGAACGAAAAGCAGGCAGTGTCTGGTTTTGAACAGATGTTTTTTTTTACAAGGACTGACTAACTGGACGTTGCGTGCAATTACAGCGATCATTTAAAAACATGAAAACCGGAAGCACCTTGCAGATTTCCCTTGACTATCCCACCGGAAGCACCTTTCAGATTTCCTTTGACTATCCCACCGGAAGCACCTTTCAGATTTCCTTTGACTATCCCACCGGAAGCACCTTTCAGATTTCCTTTGACTATCCCACCGGAAGTACCTTTCCGATTTCCTTTGACTATCCCACCATAGCCCTTCAGCACGTGCCTCTGGTGCTATCGTCTCGTGAAGCACGATTTGCAAGCTTCGTCCAGTTTTAATGAGGTTCGTTCATTGCATATCGAAAAGAATTAATTAAAACAATATGCATAAAACCTTCATGCCCAGTCAGACGAAGTGTTGTCTTCTTCGTATAGCTAAATGGGATCATATGCTGTCGACGTAATCCAATTTCATTAAAACCTTTTCTTTTTTTCCACAATCTGAACGCTTGTGTGAGAAAATATCCACATTAAAGAGGTGAGCACAATGTTGAGTTTAAGGAGACACACATAGATGAGATTGAGAGAGTAGGCACTGGGAAATAAAGGGCGAGGAAGGTGAACAGGGGAGGCAAGCGAGGGGGACCAAAAGTGCTTTTAGTCTCACCGTTTTGAGCATGTACGCAAATTCTTGAGAAAACTATGGATATCACATTTTATAATGTCATTACAAAGTAAAATGCGCTGTGAAGCTTGATTTATTATGTATTCAAAAAAAGGAATTGTATCTTGTAATGTGAAAACCAACACAATGTTATTAATATGGTTGATAACACTTTTGTTCTGAGCATAATACATTGAAGTAAACAAAGGTTAAGAAAAAACTAAATTGTACATTTGAATACAACAGTTCTTTGACCAATGCAGCCTACAGCATATGTTGGGGCCTGTGTCACAGTCGCATTCATTTCGGCACACAAACACGCCTATTTAGTTCTACACTGACGGTACGACTGACTGGGGGTTATTTTATCATGCCAAGGAGGCATGAGATTATAACCCTTACAAAGTGAAAAAAGAAAAAAATCACAATACCAGCCAAGAAAACAACATGTCAGTTATCATACTTTTCTGCATTGGAGTTGGAACAAGAAAAATATTCAAAATTAAGTTTCTGCATCATTCTGCTTGGCCGGACACAACCTTTGCCTTGCTCCATGTCTGCAAGATGACACACAAGGAGTGAATCTACCTTCAGGAACTCGTCAAAACTTTCGGCATGTCCAAGTGCTCGCACTTCAAGCGCCATCCAC
>JAWQFJ010030783.1:0-15000 GCA_034096865.1 Theodoxus fluviatilis | reverse complement strand
CGCGTACCGTTGTTCAGCAGTGACTTTTGCTAACGTATTAACTAAGCATTTCCCCCACAGTAGGTCAAGTTGTTTTCATTTGTTTTTACAATGACTTAAGAAGCATACATTCATCAAAAATAAAGGTTTTTGAAGACCTTTTTGGGATACATGAATCCTCAAAATGATTTTACATTCAATTTCATCCCTCTTGATCAGAGGGACGACTTGATTAAAGCATTAAGGTCGATGTTCCCTGCATTCTTACAATGATCTCTCACCCGTAGCAGAGGTCACCTTCCTGTCAAGGTCACGCAGCACCTGGAGCATCTCAAAAGGCGCTCTAATCGCCTAACACTAGAGTACGCCACGCCCTACAGCCTAGCAACGATGAAAATACAAGGCTTGTAGTCGAAAATGATTGGCTCACATTAAACATCTAGTTATAGGGAAGTCACTGCACAGACTTGCAAGGTAAACATGCTATGAGCCATGGAGTTTACAGCCATGGAAAGTAGCAGACGTGCCGGTTGCTTTCAAATTTCGAAGAAATGTATATTTCATCACTATTGCAGATTGAATTGCATGTCAAAGTTTTGTTAAGTAGTGAACGTCGGCATTTATACCCGTGCCGGTAACAAAGTCGCAGGTAGCAGACGACAAAACCGTTTTGGGATTTACATTGACCTTCCTTTATGACTGGTGATGGTTTTCTCCCTTCTGATATGAATGATAATCGATCCTAATACTTTTTAAGTCGTCTCTTCAATCAAGAGGGATAGAATTGAATGTGAACTCATTTTGATGATTCATGTTTCCAAATGGAGTCTCCAAAAAGCTCTCCTTTTAATGATGATGTGCTTTTTAAGTCATAAAAAACAACCAATGAAAACGACTCGACCTGCTGTGGGGGAATGAGTAATGAGTCTGCTACGTTTGCAAAGGTCACTGCTCAACGACGGAATGCAGGGATAACTTCGTGCTCGAGTTTCCAAAGAGTGAAAACGCTTTCCGGAGACGAATCCATCCCAGTGACAAATTTCTTACTGTATGGCGTCGACTGATGAATAGTTAATGTCCTTAGAATACATCGTGATTTGAAAGGAAAATTGAGATTGTCAAACTGTCAAGGTTTCTATGAAGGTATGAAATATTCAGGATGATGTTACTACATCTTGTGTATGCCGGGATGAAGATGGAGGAAAGGGGAGCCTTAAGGGATGGGATGGGGGAGACATATCCTTCGAAAGATTTTCTGAGATAATCTAATCGCCAAATGCATTCGCATTTTCCCTCTTCCTATAAATGTGTCAATTGGATTAGTCACGCCTTCCTTCTCTCCATTTCATTTGTCCTGTGTTAGATGTCCATAGTCCTATAGCTGTCTGTTCCATTACTTGTTAATTATATCTCGTCTCCTGGTTGGAAGAGGCATTCACACGAGATGTGATGCGCCTGCATCCTGCCAGTTGATGTAAACGCATCGCCAGAAGCAGCAGACTTTACGATGGCACTCCCAGACACACTAGCATCAGACTCCGGTCCAAACGATTGATCAGAGACAACCTACGTTTAGTAAGTGGCTGGATCTTCACATGTCAATCCCAGTAGAGTTCGGAGCGCGTTCTTCTTCTCTAGCTCGCAGAGATTCGCGGGAGATACTTGATCTTGTTTCCCGCACTAAGATGGCGTCAGACGATAAGCGCGTTCCCTCAGAGGAAAACTCGTGCAACAGTCCCTTAAAGGACGATTCTCACACAGTAGTTCCGGCCTCAGTTTGTCGGCTTGTTGAGCAACTATACGCAACGTGGGAAAGACGCTTCGAATCTTTGCATGAATTATTACGACGCAACCGCTCTGAAAAACCACGTGGCGAGCGTGGTTTGATCGCGGATGGGAAACCGCCAAAAAAGCGACCGACGTTGGATGACGCGGGTGCCAAGACGGTCTCTAGACAAGGCACGTCGCGAGATGTCGAATTGATCATTGATTCTGACGATGATATCGATGGAGAGGAGGAGCAGCTTTGTTCTGGTGGCCCCTCTGTCGCGTCTGCAGAAGATGAGACTGCTTCCGATAAATTGCTACGAGACATTGAAGAAGAATATAGCCTGGAAGAAAAAGCGGGGGGCGGGGGGGGGGGGGGGGGGGGGAATTCACGATCGACTGGCTAACATAGTGAATGAGCGTTTCAAGTAGAAACTGGACAACGAAATATTGAAGAAGCGCTTCTCTTCGCACACTCGACCTGAGAATTGCGCTGGCTTGATTGTACCAAGAGTGAACAAATAAATTTGGACACAAGTTCCCGCCAGCGCCAAAAAAGCGGATTTGAAGTTGGCGCAAACCCAGGGTTGTGTTGTCACGGCAGCATGTGCTGTTGCGCGAGTCACAAGCAAACTGCTACGACAGGACCACAACAAGGGAGGAGAAGAGATCAAAAGGAACTGCACGGATGCCATTGCCTTGTTGGGTTATGCGACTCGGGACATCTCCATTCGTCGGCGAGCAGACTTCAAGCCACATTTGAACAGATCATTAGACCGAATTCGAGACCATCTAGTAGCCGTTTCCATCTCGGACATGCTCTTTGGAGACAACCTGCCTGCAGTGCTGTGGGATATGAAAGGACTGGACAGATTGGGTGCCAGTATCAGCA
The DNA here is from genome assembly GCA_034096865.1 of Theodoxus fluviatilis. Taxonomy (NCBI): domain Eukaryota; kingdom Metazoa; phylum Mollusca; class Gastropoda; order Cycloneritida; family Neritidae; genus Theodoxus; species Theodoxus fluviatilis. Next base: position 12,362 of record JAWQFJ010030783.1, on the reverse strand, counting down.
GACAGAGCGAGAGCATGTGGGATGGAGGTCAGCACGGAGAAATCAAAAACGATGATGAACAGCACGACCGACACCAGTGCAGACATCACCATGAATGGCGAGAAACTAGAAGAAGTCACCAGCTTCAAGTGCCTGGGGGCAACCCTGTCCAAGGCTGGCACCAGTACTGCGAAGGTCCGCATGAGAATAGCCATGGCGACCTCAGCTATGGCTCGACTGAGCAGGATGTGGAGAAGCAACTCCATCAGCTTCACCACCAAGTACAGACTCTACAAGACCCTGGTGGTTTCCATCCTCCACTACGGCTGTGAGACCTGGACGTCACTGGCGGACACAGAGCGAAGGATCCAGGCATTTGAGTCCAAGTGCCTCCGAAGACTGCTCTGCATCTCCTACTTGAAACACAAGACGAATGAGTTTGTGCGGAACATGACAGCAGCACTTGTAGGCCCACAGGAACCCCTTCTGGCGACCGTCAAGCGACGCAAGCTAGCCTGGTTTGGCCACGTCACCAGGCACGACTCATTGTGCAAGACTGTACTGCAGGGCACACTAGAGGGCGGTCGTCGCCGTGGTCGACAGAGAAAGAGCTGGACGGACAACGTCAAGGAGTGGACGGCCCTTCCCATGAAAGAGCTGCTCAAAACAGCCATCAACAGACCTGAATGGCGGAGGATCTCCGTGTCGTCGTCCCTCAGGTCCCCCCGACAGCCAGAGCGGTCAAGGGAATGAGCCTGAGCCTGAGATCAGCCCCGGCAATTATCGTAGCACGTGGATGTCTCAGTCTGGCAAGCCGGCTTTTTTAGGCCGAGCCAGACACGGGAGCCCCCAGCTCCACCAGCAGACAGAGGAAGGTTTCTGACCCCACTCACAAGACGCGAGGGAGCCAGTACTTCCGCAAGAGGCCATCCTGGCAGTAACTCGGGTAAGCGACTTCTTTGCATTGCTCTCTCAGTTTGTGCATTACCTTGAGAAAGAGACAGAAGCCTTTGAAGCTGGTCGCATAGCGAATTATGACAGTACTTGGTTACATTTAACATCTGACCCTGACATCTTGAACTTGATTAGAGGCACGAAGATAAAATTTGATTACCTATTGGAATATCTGCCATCACTGTCACGCCCTCAGTCGGCCTTAATTGATAGAGACAGTGCTGCAATTGATGCAGAAGTACAGAAGCTGCTTGGGAAAAGGTTATTTCTGCATGACATCATTTGAATGGGGAAGTCATTTTACTCATGTTCAGTAGACCCCCAAAAGACGAATCATTTTAAATGATTCTCAACCTGAAGGTATTGAATTCCAAAGTGACATATCACCGTTTCAAAATAGAAACACTAACTACAGCAGTGAACCTTATTAGGAAAGATTGCTACATGGTATCCTTAGATCTGAAAGATGCTTATTATTCTGTCCCCATTCACAAGGACTACAAAGAAACTGCTGAGGTTTGAATGAAAAGGCACCTCTATGAGTTCAATGCTCTTCCCAATGGATTGGCAGCTGCACCTCGACAGTTCACTCGACTCTTAAAGCCAGTCTTTGCAACTCTCAGGGAAGCAGGACACATCTCTACTATCTTTCTTGATGACTCGCTCCTCATTGGATACTCAGAATGGGAATGTATCACAAATGTTCGAGATTCCCTTATTGCCCTTTCCAGTGCAGATGTTGTAGTCCATCCCCAAAAATCAGTCTTCAAGCCTACGCAGCAAATACAGTACTTAGGTGTAGTGATTGACTCAGAATCAATGACTGTCAAGCTCACGCAAGAACGCATGGACAGTCTCAGACAGAGCTGCCTCAAACTGCTACATTTGCAGTGCCCTTCAGTGCGTGAGTAGCAAAGGTCATTGGGAAAATAGTCGCAAGTTTCCCAGCCGTACAGTATGGTCCCCTATACTATCGCAGTTTAGAACGGGACAAAATTGAAGCATTGAAGCACAGCAATGGTGATTTTGATTCCCAAATGACATTATCTAAGGGGATCAGACAAGAGCTTGAATGGCGGTGTGCAAATGTACAATCAACATGCAAGTTTATCGGCATCAGCGACCCAGAAGTAGTTGTATTCACTGACTCATGTTTGTCGGGTTGGGGCTGTGAATGTGTCAGGAGTGGAGGGCATTGGTTGCCTTTGGAAAAATCTGTCCACATCAACTATTTAGAAATTAAAGCTGCCCTCTTGGCAATGAAATGCTTCACATCACAGCCACAGGGGAAGCATGTTAAACTGATGATTGACAACACCATGGCTGTGCATTGCATTAATAACTTAGGCACAAACCACTCTGCCTCTTGCAATGACATCACTCAAGCATTGTGGAATTGATGTTTTCCCATAACATGTGGGTCAGTGCAGCATATATTCCTGGACAAAACAATGTGATAGCAGATGCAGAATCCAGACGTGTGAATCTGGACGCAGAATGGAAGTTAGATAGCAAACTTTTGCAGACAACTTTGGAATCTCTGGCAGTGAGCCCATCCATTGACCTGTTTGCTACAAGGCTCGACACTCAGATGACCAGTTATGTATCCTATAGGCCTGATCCTCATGCAGTAACTACTGATGCGTTTTCAATCTCATGGAAGGGTCACAATTTCTACTCATTCCCTCCTTTCAGCGTCATCCCTCAGGTGCTGAACAAGGTGCAGCAAGAGAAGGCTACTGGGATTATTGTAGTTCCAGAGTGGAAGACACAGTCATGGTTCCCAGTGTTGCTGCGCCTTCTCCAGGTCCCTCCAGTGCGTCTGTCATGCCGACAGAGGCTTCTTCATCTGCCCAGTTACCCCGAGTTGATTCGCCCTCTGATCTTGAAGCGAAACCTTCACCTGCTGGTTTGCAGAATATCAGGAGCCATTTTCTAAAGTCAGGATTTAACGAAGACTCAGCAGACCTGCGTATGTGTTCATGGAGGCCATCCACTACGAAAGCCTTTGACACCTACATTAGGAGATGGAAGGAATTTGTTAAGAGTAACAACATTCAGGTGCCTACAGTTAGTCATGTGGCTAATTTCCTCTCCAAACTATTCAAAGATGAAGCAAGCTATGGCACTGTGAATTTAGCTAGGAGTGTTGTCTCTGCCTACATTAACCCTGACAGTGAACATGCGATTGACGGACACCCGAAAATTTATAGATTTTTGAAAGGTGTGTTCGAACAGCATCCCGCTCTGCCAAAGTTCGCTGAAACTTGGGATGCTGGCTCTGTGCTAGAGCACTTGGAGCAGTGGTCAGAAACAGAGAAGCTATCTCTCAAAGAACTTACAGTGCGGACAGGGATGTTGGTAGCCCTCCTGTCAGGCCAAAGAGGCTAGACCATTCATAAACTGTCTGTAGGAGATATCAGTCTGTACCAGGACAAATGTGTACTTGTCTTTTCATCAGTGTTAAAACACACAAGGCCTGGGGGTCACCAAAAACCTCTAGAATTACAGGTCTTTCCAAATAAAAACCTGTGCATTGTAGCACATCTCAGGCGTTATTTGGAACTTACCAAAGACTTGAGATCAGGGAGAGAATTGTTTATCTCCTATGTGAAACCTCATGCTGCCGTAACGAGGAATACAATTTCCAGATGGATCAAAGAAGTGTTGAACATGGCAGGTATAGATACTGCAAATTTTCTGCTCATAGCACTCGTGCTGCTTCCGCTTCTGCTGCCTGTAGAAGAGACGTGCCTAAACACAACTTTGAAGCCGCAGGTTGGTCTCGGAAACAAACTTTCTGCATGTTTATTGTAGACCAGTGACTGGCAAGCAGACCACTACGCATAACCTTGCTGCTTCTGTGATGGACAAATTTCTTCAGAAAAAGGCTTAGCTCAAGGTTTGCAGTATTGCTTTGAACTAATGGAGATTGTTCCCCAATGCTAAAATTTCATGTGAATGCCTCTTCCAATCAGGAGACGATAAATAATTGGAAAATTAAACGAGACTTACCTGTAAGTTGGAGTTTATTTGGAGTTATTTTGAGTATCTTGTTGGAAGGGGTATTCACATGCCCACCCATCATGGCTCTGAATAATCCATATCCCTCCCTGGTAAGTCTCCTCTAATTGGGGAACAATCGTGGCTGAAAATGGCAGGATGTGCGCGCATCACATTTCATGTGAATACCCTCCCCGCCAGCCCCACCTCCACCCTCTCCCACCCCATCCTTCTCTCTCTCTCTCTCTCTATATATATATATATATATATATCCCTCTCCCTCTCTCTCTCTCTCTCTCTCTCTCTCTCTGTCCCTCTACGTCTCTATGTCCCTCTACGTCTCTCTGTCTCTGTCCCTTTGTCTCTGTCTCACTATGTCTCTCTGTCTCTGTCTGTTCGTCCGTCCGTCCGTCCGTCTGTCTGTCTGTCTGTCTCTCTCTCTCTCTCTCTCTGTCTGTCTCTATCTCTCTCTCTCTCTCTCTCTCTCTCTCTCTCTCTCTCTCTCTCCCTCTCCCCCCCCCCTCCCCTCTCTCTCTCTTTCTCTCTCTCTGGGATAACTTCTTGTTTATATAATCACGTTCAAGAGCTCTGTCCACACAGCAATTCCGGTAGGCGTGAAGAGTGAGAGGGTGAATAGCAAGTAGCGGTTCACGTTATCATTCGCCGCCCTCCACTAATTATCCGGTAGTACGACTGGACGCTGATCAGAGGAATGGATTAATGGATGGATGGAGTTTTACGGCCTAACAGCCAACTGATTCAACACTACCACGAGACTGTCACGAGATGGAGGCCAAAGTACACGAAAGGACTGCATGGTCCCTCCTGTCTGTTGACATGTTCTCCAGAGCATGCACAAACTTTGGTCTTACAATCAGCACAAAGAAGACTGAAGTCTTCCATCAGCCTGCGCCCGGAAAGCATTATGTTGAGCCCAACATCACTGTCAACGGCCAGAGACTGAACGCAGTGAACTGCTTCACGTACATGGGCAGCACACTATCTCAGAATGTCACCATCGACGACGAAGTGAACGTCAGAATTGCCAGAGCAAGCTCTTCTTCGGCAGACTATACCCAAATGTGTGGGGCAGGAGAGGCATCACCACCCAGACCAAGCTGAACGTATGCAGGGCAGTGGTGCTCCCTACGCTGCTCTATGCATGCGAGACATGGACAGTGTATCAACGTCATGCCAAGAAGCTGAATCATTTCCACACAACAAGCCTAAAAAAAATCCTCGGCGTAAAGTGGCAGGCCAAAGTCCCAGATACAGAGGTACTGGCCAGAGCAGGACTCCCCAGCATCTTCACCTTCCTGATGCAGTCCCAGCTTCGCTGGGCAGGGCACGTAGCACGTATACCAGATGAGAGGCTGCCCAAACGACTCCTCTACGGCGAGCTGCAGCATGACCAGCGATCCCACGGTGGGCAGAAGCAACGGTTCAAAGATACTCTAAAAGCCTCACTGAAAGCGTTTGCCATCAACCCAGACACATGGGAACACTCCGCAGTGAATAGAGCCACCTGGCGCTCCTTCATCTACAAAGGCGCTAAAACATGTGAAGCCAACAGGACCAGCGCCGCAGAAAGGAAGCGAAGCCCGAAAACCCCGTTTTGTCAGCCCTCCTGGAGATGTCCCACTCGTCCCGTGTCCATTTTGTCCCAGAACCTTCCGTGCCAGGATCGGCCTCATCAGCCATCTGCGCACGCACAGACAGAGCCAGTCCCAGAAACCCCCAGATGACTAGAGTGGTCCTCGTCGACTCGACGGACGAACAACACACTGTGTGAACTAAGACAGAGGTTCGTAAAGCCACCCCCCATCTCGATGTAAATCGGACTGTTATATACCTCCTATCAACCAATGATTCATGTCTGAATCGTAACGTAAGTATGACCTTATACCGTGTTTAAGATGAAAACAGAAGGAATGGAAATACTGAATAAGAATCATAACATTTTTCATTACTGGTGCTACAACACATACCAGTGACCACTGCTTCCCGCGTTACTATGTCCAGGCAATGAGAAGGGTCATGACCAGCAATCCGTCTTTTATTAATATATATTCTATATCTGACACCGGCACTCCACTCTTTTCCTACGATGACTGACCACCGATATTGCCGGTTGAAAATAAAAGGACTGGCCAGAAAAGTAGCTAAGCTAGACACAGATCTATATTTCCAAAAAATTGCAAAATTCACGGCTAAACACCCCGCAGCCTCCAATTCAGAAAACCGCTTCAAAACACCCTCAACTCTGAATATTCAAGAGATCTATGCCGCCTCACCTCTTTAAAACTTATGAAACGCCTCATTCACCTCCTACACGGCAAATGACAACGACTGTTCAATGCCATTAACACGGCTCCCTCCGCAAACCTCCGAGCTGTTGTCGAAGAAATCCGCGCCAAACATCGCGCCACCCTTATGATGAAAAAGGAGGGGACACTGCCAAAGTTCGGCATAAGCAACGAAGGGGATCAAGTCGCGTGTCGGATTGCTGGTCAGAACCTCTCTCACTAATAGGTATTTCGTATCCAACACCGGCACTTCACTCTTTTCTCAAATCCAGTCACACATTGATATTTAGAATCTTTCCGATGTGACACTGTAATGTCATGTGAAAGTTAGGCTTCGAAATGGGCCTGTGGCCTATAAGCAATACAGGTCTTCGTTCGTTCGTTTGTTCATGCGTTCGTGCGTTCGTTCGTCTTTTGTTCGTTCGTTAGTTTGTTCGTTCGTTCGTTCTGTCTGGGATCGCTTCTTGCTTCCATTATCACATTCTATAGCTCTGGCCACACAGCCATTCTGGTAGGTGTGAAGAAAGTTTGGGAGAATACCAAGTAGCGGTGCATGTTTGTCAGACGCCGTCCTTCACTAATTATCCGGTAGTCCGAGCCAAACGTGGGTCGAAGAAATGGATGAATGGAGTTTCACGGCCTGGCAGCCTTTATGGGCTCTGTATGACCATTGGCCACGAGCTGGTCGGAGAAAGTCGTCTCTATTTCCCTACCTGCTTATCAAAAGTAAATCACGAGGAGAGAGGCGGTAGGTCATTATTCGCCTCCTACCCCTGGGGGTGGGGTGCGGGTGGGGGTGGGGGTTGATCAGGACGAGCTGTGAGCGTGACTCTGATGAGCGTTATGACATCTGACCACACACGTTTTCCAGGGAAATGCACCAGAGGACATCTACACGGCAACGGCATATCAGGCTATGTCCAGGCAAGGCCAGGCAGGTCTTTTTCAGTCCATCTTTTCTCATTGCTTCTCTGTCTGCGCCAGCTGGTGTCTGTGCTCGGGTCTGCTGCTATTGGCGGCCGCTCCGTTGCTGTCGTATGGCTGTCCCTGTTGCGTGTGCTGCTAGAAGTCTGCTGGGCTCGGCCTCCCCTCTCTCCTTGCTGCCTTTCATCCCCTTCCTTCTCCATCAGCCTGTCCGGCCTGTCTGTCGGTCTGTCTTGTCTTGCTCGTGGTTCTGTCCCTGCCTGTCCTGTCGGTCTGTCTGTCTGTGTGTCTGTGTGTCTGTCCTGCCTGTCTGTCTGTCTGTTCTTGTCTGTCAGTCCTGTCTGTCTGTCTGTCCTGCCTGTCATTTATTTTTTTTTTCCTTTCATCATCATGCATCATCATCATCATCAGTCTCAATCATCATCCATCATCGATCATCATCCTCCTCATCATCATCATCATCATCATCATCATCATCATCATCATCATCTTCATCATCACTTTTTATAATGCGTTATCCCAAAGAGATTTTTCATAGCGCACAGGTGAAACATTTACTAAAATGCTTGTTCAAATAGATGTCTTCACTTTTTTTCCTCTGAAGTCACTTGAAGAAGAGTACTTTCTCAAGAAATCCGGAAAGAAAGTTCCAGACAGCCGGGCCAGCTGAAAGAAAGGCCTTCAGTCCATAGGACCTCTTGCCTGGTGCTAGCGGCCTCAGAAGGACTCTGCTAAGTTTGTTTTCTGGGGCGAGATCTTGCAGACAGGAAGGAGCGGTGGAGTAGACGAAAGTGAGCGAAAACGCCCAGCCTGAATCTCTCTCTCTCTCTCTCTCCTCTCTCTCTCTCTCTCTCTCTCTCTCTCTCTCTCTCTCTCTCGTACCGGAAGCCAATGGAGAGCCTCGAGGACTGAAGTAATATGGTCTCTTTTTTTTCTATGACACCTCTCTGGCTGCTGCATTCGGAAGAGTCTGCAATCTCTGTAAGAGGTACTGGGGTGTTTCTGCAAGAAGGGCGTCAGACAGACTGTTTCTCACAGACCCACAATCACGACTGAGAAGCTGTGGGGATCGTCCTTTCATTGTGCTGGGACCAAGACAGTGGAATCATCTTCCCGAATCTCTGAAGTCGTCTCCATGTTTGGCCTCTTCCAAAGCTATCCTTAAAACCCATCTTCTCCGTCGCTGTCAAGCTGCGTCATGAGCATTCTCGTAATGTGATGAATGGCAGTGTTAGAAAGTGTAACATAGCAAACATGCGGAGGAGTCGTCCCGCCTTTTAAGCCTCATGTGGGCTGGGGGTAAGAATAGAGCCTTCGTGTCTCACGGCGATTCGTAAGGAGTAAATAACTACGAAAAGTGAGACTTGACTTGGTCTGGCTCTGACCAGCTGTGGTGATTTTACTGTCATTGGACGTGATCAGCCCGCAAAGGCTTCAAGGTCGTAAAATTCCATTCACTGAATCCAAGCACGTCATTTCCCTGTGGGGCTCTGCGACCCAGTGGCCCAGTGGTCAGCGCGCTTGACCTGCAGTCGCTTGCGTCTGGTGGGTGCGGGGTTCCAAGCTGCGCGGTTCCAAAGGCGCATCGTGTGGCAGTGTGCTACTTACATTGCTTTTCGCCATCCAGGAGTTAAACTGGGCATCTTTGAGGGCAGCGATGGCATACTGCATTGCAGTGCACGCTTGTATGGGGCCATGAACCAGCTGCGGGCTGGAATCCTCCCCAGAAAGTGGCACTGGTGCTGGCACCTAACTGTGAACGTCTTGCCTGTCAGCCGCAGTGTGTGTCGTCACGTGCCAGTGAAAACTTGAGTAAACGGATCAGAGGTCAGAGGGTAAAGTGGTTAGACACCTACGCATGCGTGAGAAGTCGCTATATAAAACCATACCTTTATCTTTACATCACAGGTGTCATAGTGACAGAGTATGAGCTTCGGGGGAATTGGCGGTCATTCACAGCCACAGGACCCGGGAAGTGGACGGTCATTCACAGCCACAGGACCCGTGAAGTGGACGGTCATTCACAGCCACAGGACCCGGGAAGTGGACGGTCATTCACAGCCACAGGACCCGTGAAGTGGACGGTCATTCACAGCCACAGGACCCGTGAAGTGGACGCCTTTTGTGATTGCATTGCGTGGACAGAGTGGCATTGTTTTCAAGATAACCTCGCACAATATCATGCATGTGTGATTCAACGTTCGTTTAATCCTACTTTTGCTCGTTCGCGTGCTAATTTCTTAGGTTCGTTGGTTAGTTGGTTGGTTGGTTTGAGGGGGGGGGGGGAGGGGGAGGGGGGGGTTTGGGGCTTGGAGTTGGGGTTTGGGGTTGGTTTTGTTGGTTTGGGTTAGTTTTGTTTGTTTGTTTGTTTGTTTACGTGCGTGTTGCTTGCTTGTTTGCCCACTCACCCACTCTCCATTTGTTCGTTCGTATGTCTCTCTCTGCCTGCCCACCCACAAGCACACGCTCATGCACGCATGCATGCATGCCTGTTCATCTATTTGTCCACGAGCCTGCCTGCCTGCCTGCCTGCCTGCCAGCTGGTCTGTCTGGCGCTTTCTTTACATACGTATTTGATATCTTAAATAAATATATAAATAAATGAGTGGAGTGGAGGGAGGGAGGTAGTGAGTGGAGTGGAGTGAGTGGAGTGGAGTGAAGTGAGTGGAGTGAAGTGGAGTGAGTGGAGTAGGTGGAGTAGAGTGGAGTGGAGTGTGGTGAGTGGAATGGAGTGGAGTAGGGTGAGTGGAGTGGTGTGGAGTTAGTGAGTGAGTGAGTGAGTGGGGTGAGTGGAGTGGTGTGGAGTGAGTGAGTGAGTGAGTGAGTGAGTGAGTGAGTGAGTGAGTGAGTGAGTGAGTGAGTGAGTGAGTGAGTGAGTGAGTGAGTGAGTGAGTGAGTGAGTGAGTTGAGTGAGTGAGTGAGTGAGTGAGTGAGTGAGTGAGTGAGTGAGTGAGTGAGTGAGTGAGTGAGTGAGTGAGTGAGTGAGTGAGTGAGTGAGTGAGTGAGTGAGTGAGTGAGTGAGTGAGTGAGTGAGTGAGTGAGTGAGTGAGTGAGTGAGTGAGTGAGTGAGTGAGTGAGTGAGTGAGTGAGTGAGTGAGTGAGTGAGTGAGTGAGTGGGTGAGTGAGTGGGTGAGTGGGTGAGTGGGTGGTGGGTGGTGGGTGGGTGAGTGGGTGGGTGGGTGAGTGGGTGGGTGGGTGGGTGGGTGGGTGAGTGGGTGAGTGAGTAAATTAGTAAATACATGGGTGGATGAATGAATGAATGAATGAATGAATGAATGGATGGATGGATGAATGAATGAATGAATAAGAATATAGAATATATACATGAGTAAATACAACCATGGGTGTTGTGGATGTTCACAAAACAGTATGTGTGGAGGAGGAAATCTGGCGAGTGTTTCACGTTGGAGGCCAAACCTTTTCCTGTAGCCTGAACAGGGATGGAGCACGTGTTTAGATCCCCATTGTTCTCCCACGCTGTCAGTGAAAGCTGTCGTGCAGTATTGATCTGCGCGCCTAGTGCACGTCACGGGGGACTCTTGCCATCTCCCAGTGGCGTGCGGGCATTATTGCGGCACCAAAGTTTGGAGGCAAGTGACGCTCACGTCTAAACAAGAAGAAACTAAGTTTAGACAAGAAATTCCCAAGGGTGACCGTCAGGTGGCTTGAAACTATGGGCTCTGACGTGTTGCACTGCTGGAGCAGAATAACTCTGGTCCCGGCGATGTCGACGAGATTAGGAAAGGATGGAGGTGGAGACGTAACGGGGGAGGCGGAAAGAAGACGGAAAGAAGGAGGCGGAAAGGAGGGAGGGAGGGGGGAGGAATGAGAAAGGAGGAAGGGAGGGAGGGGGGAATTTTGGAGGGAGGGGGAATGAGGGAAGGAGGGAGGGGGGAATGAGGGAAGGAGGGAGGGGGGAATGAGGGAATGAGGGAGGGGGGAATGAGGGAGGGGGCAAAGATGGAGGGAGGGAGTGAGGGGGGAATGAGGGAGGGGGGAAAGACGGAGGGAGGGAGGGAGGGAGGGGGGAGGGAGTGGGGGAGGGAGGGGGAGAGGGAGAGAGGGAGGGAGGGAGGGAGGGGAGGGAGGGAGGGAGGAGGGAGGTGAAAGGAGGGAAAGAGAGGAGAGGAGGGAGGGAGGGAGAGAGAGAGGGAGGGAGGAATGAAAGATGGAGGGAGGGGGGAATGAGGGAGGGGGGAAAGAGGGAGGGAGGAAGGGAGGGAGGGAGGGAGGAGGGAGGTAGAAGGGAAGGAGAAGAGAGAGAGGAGAGAGGGGGGAAAGAGAGAGGGGGGAAAGAGAGAGGGAGAGAGGGAGAGAGGATGGGAGGGAGGGAGGGAGGGAGGGAGGGAGGGAGGGAGGGAGGAGGTGAGGGAGGGAGGGAGGAGGGAGGGAGGGAGGGGGAGGGAGCAAGGGAGGGAGGGAGGGAGGGAGGAGGGAGGGAGAAGGGAGGGAGAAGGAAGAGAGGAGGAAGGGAGGGAGGAGGGAGGGAGGTAGAAGGGAGGGAGAAGGAAGAGAGGAGGGAGGGAGGAGGGAGGAAGGAGGGCGGAGGAGGAGGGAGGAGGGCGGGGGGGGGGGGAAGAGGAGGGAGGAGTACGTATTTGTATTCCCTTTTAATCTCGCCATCACGCACCTGGAGATTCTGCTGAACTACATAAATTATGTATATGATGGTTTGAGTGCAGTATTTGAAGGCAACAATGATTTGATTTTGAGACTTTGTTTAAGATGCCATTCTAACTGAGAGATTACGTCACGTCGTCTTTTTAACGTCGCGTGGTCCTGTGTCCATAACGTACTTCAGTAAGGGGTTAGGGAATGATTCTCTATTTTCACTTAAAATCTAACATAGGGAGCTCGAATAGAGGCAGTGGAATTTACAATAAAGACAGGGGAAAACACCGCCGTTTGGCTCCAGAAAGAACAAAGAGCCGACGAGCCTTAATGGTAAACCCAACCAGCCAAACAGCTCCAAGGACGTAAAGATATGAGATGAACGTAGAATGATTCCTCAAACACTTATTTAAAAGGCAGGCAACAGTTGGATGCTTTTTTATAACAAAGCCAGACATTTAGTGGCGTCAAAGACAGATAAAAGTCTCATTGCAAGGTTAGCAATGACTTGCTTAATCAGTGAAGACAGATCGCCACATGGCTAATCAAGACTCACAGTTATAGAGATACTCATTCTACGTACAC
>JAWQFJ010030776.1:32500-49315 GCA_034096865.1 Theodoxus fluviatilis | reverse complement strand
AGGAGGATGATATTCACCTGTTACTTCAATGCCCTGTATATGAGGACCTAAGAAGTAGATACCTGAAACTTGATCAAGTTAGACGAAACGAGGATACCTTTGTCCGGTTGTTGAGCTCCACTGAAGAACAAATAATCAGAAAGGTTGCTTTGTACATCTTCTTAGCTCTGAAACGTCGTGATATAGCGACACGACACACCATTCCTGAAAAGAAATTGTTACATTACCCCTTTGCAATGGGCTGGAGGCCTAGCAAATAAACTATTCGTTCGTTCGTTCGTTCTCTGTGTCTGTCTCACTCTCTCTGCATCTCTCTCTATCTCTCTCTCTCTCTTTCTCTCTCTCTCATTCTCTTCAGGATGCAGTATCAATGAGAGAAAACGGCCTAAATGAAAGCAGTTTCACAGTAAAGTAGCACTTTGGCAGAAGCCGTATCATTAAAGAAAATGACAGTCAGTCTTGCACGCCTCCAAATGCATGTCCTGAACGTCCAGACAGTGCCATTACATAGCCATCGTTACTTAACATGTTGTAGTCTTGAATTGTTTATTCAGTCAAATGGTCTGTGCAAAACAATCCAATGAAACTTTAGGTTTGCAATGACATTCTTGTCATTCTTAGGGTAGATCTATATGGTATGTTACCATTGCTGGTGTGATTGAAATGCATGTATCTCGTTGGATTTTAATGGTTACGTCTTTGCCCCCAAGATGGATCAGGGCAAGTGAGACTCTGCTTGGGACCTGCAGGTAACCCTGCTGCAGCCACATTCTGTAGCAACGGCAAAGCCACAGATACTTGAACTGGACAGAGACATTGTACCAAAGCAGGAGAAATGGGTCTCTGATCCATCTCTGGAATAGCGTCGTATCGTGTCTCTTTGTCTTTGCCCAGGTATGACTTTTTGAGATGCTTTAGAGTTCCTGAAAACCACAGTGTTCGTTGAAAAGCTTTCTGCAGGCATCTGCAGCTGTGGCTAGGGGTTGAGAAATGAAGTGCTTTGTTCTTCCATGACCTTAATGAAAAGAAACGTGTGCGCAAAGACCAAACTTGTGTCCCTGGCTGTTCAGTCAGTGCTGTTAAAAATGTTGCATTATACATACAGCATTGAGAAGCCTTTCATATGGGAACCCTATGTCATGTGGTGCTATGGTGTCATTGTGGTTGAGAACATTATGAAACCATTTAAACAGAGTTAATGAGTTTTAAACTTGTGATCTTGTAATGAAATTGCAGAACACTTTTTGTAGTTCACCTTGTGAACGAGCTAAATATTTCAAAGCATAATATTTTATCAAAGGTTCCAGATGATGAGGGAGCAATGAGCGATTCAGTGGAGCAGTACATTCTTTGGAGGATGGGTCTGAACTGAACTCGGGGTTAGTTCATTAACTAAATGAATCATAGCTCTCAACGTATATCACCATCATGCATGTGTTAGTGATCAAAACGGAATGTTAATCGTGCATTTGGTGAGTTTTTCGTGCCAAATGTTGCTTGATATGATACGCAAATTGGCGAATGCACTTCTTTGATGTATTTGAACCATGTCGGTGCTTCAGGTGGGACGAGGCCAGTAATGGATATGATCCCCATGCTGTAGCTGTTTGTAACAGAAATGTATCGTGTGACATTGACAACGACCGAGCACAATATCCTTTATTGCGCTTGCCCACTTAGATTGCATGGTTGACAAGGCAATCGCGTTGAAAAAATACAATTTAATTTAAAGGAAAGGAAAAGACCTGAAAACTTCGCATGTGTGCACACGTGTAAATGAAATTATCCCGTAAAACTCGTCGGTTATCAAACGGTTTGATAGCATTTGGATTTGTTATTCATATCTAAAAATTAAATAGGTCCTTGTATTGATATCATCTTTCGCAGATACTGCGAATGTAGCTTGCCTCCAGTACTTTGTCCAAGCTGTTATTGTGCACGAATGGGGTGTGCGTCCTTCAGAATGACCATCTGCAATGATTACTCTCTCTCTCTCTCTCTCTCTCTCTCTCTCTCTCTCTCTCTCTCTCTCTCGGGCGTGGTAAGGGGGGGAGAATTTAGCACCTCATCCCACCCCTGCACCACTCAAGACCATCTATTTTTTATGACACACTTTCGACATCTACAATGTTATAACAACGGGATTTCAAATGTCGTCATCGTCATTATTGCTGTCGAGTCAAGTTTGTTCTTTCTTTCTTCAGATGACTCTCAGAGTTGAATTTTCTCTTAAATTATGCAAGTTTTGATGAGAAGTCGTGGTCATGAAAAGAGTTTGCAGAGACAGCTGGGTTGGTCTGACGTGTTTTGATGAAAAGGAGCTCGAGGATGAAAGGCATTGTCCGACTCTTGTAAACAGCCGAGGGCACCTAATGTACTCTGTGCTCCAATTGGACATCGTCTCCAGCGTCCATTTGTCCATTTCAACTCACTGGACGCTTGACGGGTTGGATGTAACGGAGAGAGAAAGAGAGAGAGAGAGAGAGAGAGAGAGAGAGAGAGAGAGAGAGAGAGAGAGAGAGAGAGGGAGGGAGGGAGGGAGGGAGGGAGGGAGGGAGGGAGGGAGGGAGGGGGGGGGGAGGGAGGGAGGGAGGGAGAGAAAAAGAAAGGAGGAAGGAAATAAGTTTTACAGCCTGTTAGCCTCTTTAGGCTATGTATGGCTATTGACCACGAAATAAGATTTGGCTAGAGCAAGTTAAGTCTCGATTTCCCTAATTATTCGCCTTACAAGAATCGCGTAGGGAGACGCGGTGGGTCTATTCTTACATTCTTACACCCGACCCGTAGGAAGGGGACAGAGAGAGAGAGAGAGAGAGAGAGAGAGAGAGAGAGAGAGAGAGAGGGGGGGGGAGAGAGAGAGAGAGAGAGAGAGAGAGAGGGAGAGAGAGAGAGAGAGAGAGAGGGGGGGGGGGAGAGAGAGAGAGAGAGAGAGAGAGAGAGAGAGAGAGAGGGGGAGGGAGAGAGAGAGAGAGAGAGAGAGAGAGAGAGAGAGAGAGAGAGAGAGAGAGAGAAAGAAAGGAGGAAGGAAATAAGTTTTACAGCCTGTTAGTCTCTTTAGGCTATGTATGGCTATTGACCACGAAATAAGATTTGGCAAGAGCAAGTAAAGTCTCGATTTCCCTAATTATTCGCCTTACAAGAATCGCGTAGGGAGACGCGGTGGGTCTATTCTTACATTCTTACACCCGACCCGTAGGAAGGGGACAGAGAGAGAGAGAGAGAGAGAGAGAGAGAGAGAGAGAGAGAGAGAGAGAGAGAGAGAGAGAGAGAGAGAGAGAGAGAGAATGTACTGCCCAATCTATGAAAATTCCACCCTCTCTCAAAACAGGCGCTCATAATTGCTGGCCCTAATAGCTAGTGGTGTCGTTTGGTTGAAAAAGTAGGTAAATGAGAGTGGTGCATAATTTGCCCTGTCGGCCATGATTGCGGAGATATGAAATTCATGCCGGAGAGCTGCTTTAGCCTGATCCGTCTGGCGGAGACGCGGAGCCGGTGTAAGGGAGGTGGCTCCCTGCCAATTGAAGCCACTGTCCAGGCGATCTTCCATGCTGATTGGAGTTGACTGTCGCTTTGCTGTTTAGGACTGGATATGTAAGAGACGTTGACAAATGTTGATCGTTTTTGTGGAGTCCATATTTTATTGAAAGTATTGTGGAATACTACATGTGCACTAGGCAGGAGTTGAGGCTCATCATGTTAATGACGTTCAAGTAGGCAAAGGAGACCATTTTTGGTGAAAGGAGGGTTTCAATGTGAACAAACAATGGGTTTGACATCCTACTAAATGTTCTCTGTGCGACAGTGTTGCATGCTGGTGAATCTGAGCATACTTGAAGACATCATTTCCGCCCGCGTTACTTTTGATTCACACTGCCCTTTTCAACTGCCAAAGAAAAATCTGAAGAACAGAAACCCTTGCGTTGAATGTTGCCGTCACTAAAAATGATTCAAATTGAAGGGGTTGGACTTTTCTTCTTGGACACCGGATGGGGGCTACGTCCATTTGTGGAATGAGGCGTTGGTCAATGCGTGGTCAGCAGTGCCGGGGGCCGAGGCAGACCCTGGCCTGAGTGGAATCTACAATATGGCGAGGCCGCAAGTCCATGTCAATAACAGCATCAGATGGGAGGCGCAATTTCCTCCTCCCTCTTCCCAGCCTTGTTATTGCCAAAGAAATTCTCCCCCGTGGTTTTGCAGATTGGGTGGGAAATAGATGTGAAAACGAGTACGCCAAGTCAAACAGGGAACTTTCGATGGCCTTTCTGTACGCTGACGTGTCTTGTCCACCCACAGTGTGTGTATGTGTGTGTGCACGCGTGCGCGCACGCGCGCTCGTGCATCTGCGTATATCTGTGTGCGTGTATGTGTGTATGTAAGTTTGTATGTGCATACATGCATTTAAATGTGTGTGCGTGCGCGCGCGCTCGTTTGTTTGTCTGGATGCGGCCTGAGTCCAACGAGGAACTATGGAATCATGTGGACAGCGGCGTTTGAAATCAATGTCCACTACAACTCACACAGACCTAGAAGCAACCGCGGTATGAACATGACATGGTGAGCAACAACACCAGCAAAAAGCATAAAATAAGGGGGAAATTATACCATATTGTCATGTTTATAAATCAGTTGCGATAAAGGTTAATGAAGAATTGAGCGCATCCGTTAAAAATCAGTCTATGGATTTTACAAATGGGGTAGATACATGCAACAGGTAATGTTGATCGTTTCCTGTCGTCTTTTTTCCCCCATGGTGCTGAGAACGGGTGAAGCCGAAATAATCTAAGGGTATTGTAATTGGGAAATAGGTTTTCGGAAGTATCTCACCTGAGAGAGACTTGGTTTGTGCTGGTGCGTTGAGGGTGGGATTGGTGGTCCGAGAGCAGTATAAAACTTGAAGTGGAGGGTTTGAAGTGAGTGGGAGTTGAGTTCTGCCCCTCGTGTGGGGAGCGGTGTTCGCTCTGAAGGTGAGTTGTGGTGAGTAGAAATGATCGTGAGTTGGTTGTGGGAGGATGGCGATATAGGAGAGCGCAAGAGGACAGAGATCAGTCCGCCTACTGAGAGAGTTGAGTATGTGAAGTGAGTAGATGTAATTTTATAAGATTGAGTCATTTAGGATGTTGTGTTTGAGCCATATGTAAATGTAACTATTTTTTTGTTTTCTACCCCCTGTTACGATTATTTTTATGTTGAACATAAAGACGTGTAAGTAACCCGGGACCTATTTTTATTTCGTTTTTGTGGATTCCCGTAACAGGTATTATAAAACAAATGTGTTTTGATCAAACCAATTAGAAGCAGAGAATGTAATTCACAACTAATAGAATGGCAGGTCATGGTTTGCGGCGTAGTGGTGACTGCAAAGTCTTTGCTGGCGTGACTGAAATTCTTTTTACTGTGGAAGATAAGTTTGTACTGTAGTAAGCATTTCATTAATCCAGGATGCTTCGTAAGATGAAATGTGCGAACGTGGCAATGGAAAAAAGTGTGTTGCTACACGGTTTTGAAACCGCCTTGTCGACTGCCAAGAAGTGTGGACAACCTAATGATGGGTGTATCAGGGATAGAGTATTTACTTCTTGGCACACCCTTATAGCCTACATGTACGTGCTGAGGCAAACTGATTAGAGGTAAAGGTGTGGTTTATAAAGCGACATCACTCATACATGGATCTCTAAACGCGTTTATGTCTGGCTCACTTCACAGCCAGTCTCAAGCTATCAGAAAAGTGACTGATGGTATGTTGGATTGTTATAGAGAGAATGTAGATGAGGTATTTTCTAATATAGACATTTTGGTCAATAACCCTTTAGAAGAATAAGAAGGTTCGATATTTTACCTACCTAAGAAGCAGCTGTAATTGACGCGTGCATAAGCGGGGGGCGTGTATGGTGGTGTGGATGTGGGGGCTGGGCGTGTATGGTGGTGTGGATGTGGGGGCAATGGGCGTGTATGGTGGTGTGGATGTGGGGGTAATGGGCGTGTGTGGTGGTGTGGATGTGGGGGCAATGGGCGTGTGTGGTGGTGTGGATGTGGGGGCAGTGGGGGTGTATGGTGGTGTGGATGTGGGGGCAATGGGCGTGTATGGTGCTGTGGATGTGGGGGCAGTGGGCGTGTGTGGTGGTGTGGATGTGGGGGCAATGGGCGTGTGTGGTGGTGTGGATGTGGGGGCAATGGGCGTGTGTGGTGGTGTGGATGTGGGGGCAATGGGCGTGTGTGGTGGTGTGGATGTGGGGGCAATGGGTGTGTATGGTGGTGTGGATGTGGGGGCAATAGGCGTGTATGGTGGTGTGGATGTGGGGGCAGTGGGCGTGTATGGTGGTGTTGATGTGGGGGCAATGGGCGTGTATGGTGGTGTGGATGTGGTGGCAATGGGCGTGTATGGTGGTGTGGATGTGGGGGCAGTGGGCGTGTATGGTGGTGTGGATGTGGGGGCAATGGGCGTGTATGGTGGTGTGGATGTGGGGGCAATGGGCGTGTATGGTGGTGTGGATATGGGAGCAATGGGCGTGTATGGTGGTGTGGATGTGGGGGCAATGGGCGTGTATGGTGGTGTGGAGGTGGGGGCAATGGGCGTGTATGGTGGTGTGGGTGTGGGGGCAATGGGCGTGTATGGTGGTGTGGATGTGGGGGCAGTGGGCGTGTATGGTGGTGTGGATGTGGGGGCAATGAGCGTGTGTGGTGATGTGGATGTGGGGGCAATGGGCGTGTGTGGTGGTGTGGATGTGGGGGCAATGTGCGTGTATGGTGATGTGGATGTGGGGCAATGGGCGTGTATGGTGGTGTGGATGTGGGGGCAGTGGGCGTGTATGGTGGTCTGGATGTGGGGGCAATGGGCGTGTGTGGTGGTGTGGATATGGGGGCAGTGGGCGTGTATGGTGGTGTGGATGTGACGTGTATGGTGGTGTGGATGGGGGGGGCAGTGGGCGTGTATGGTGGTGTGGATGTGGGGGCAATGGGCGTGTGTGGTGGTGTGGATGTGGGGGCAGTGGGCGTGTATGGTGGTGTGGATGTGGGGGCAATGTGCGTGTGTGGTGGTGTGGATGTGGGGGCAGTGGGGGTGTATGGTGGTGTGGATGTGGGGGCAATGGGCGTGTATGGTGGTGTGGATGTGGGGGCAGTGGGCGTGTGTGGTGGTGTGGATGTGGGGGCAATGGGCGTGTGTGGTGGTGTGGATGTGGGGGCAATGGGCGTGTGTGGTGGTGTGGATGTGGGGGCAATGGGCGTGTGTGGTGGTGTGGATGTGGGGGCAATGGGTGTGTATGGTGGTGTGGATGTGGGGCAATAGGCGTGTATGGTGGTGTGGATGTGGGGGCAGTGGGCGTGTATGGTGGTGTTGATGTGGGGGCAATGGGCGTGTATGGTGGTGTGGATGTGGTGGCAATGGGCGTGTATGGTGGTGTGGATGTGGGGGCAGTGGGCGTGTATGGTGGTGTGGATGTGGGGGCAATGGGCGTGTATGGTGGTGTGGATGTGGGGGCAATGGGCGTGTATGGTGGTGTGGATATGGGAGCAATGGGCGTGTATGGTGGTGTGGATGTGGGGGCAATGGGCGTGTATGGTGGTGTGGATGTGGGGGCAATGGGCGTGTATGGTGGTGTGGGTGTGGGGGCAATGGGCGTGTATGGTGGTGTGGATGTGGGGGCAGTGGGCGTGTATGGTGGTGTGGATGTGGGGGCAATGAGCGTGTGTGGTGGTGTGGATGTGGGGGCAATGGGCGTGTGTGGTGGTGTGGATGTGGGGGCAATGTGCGTGTATGGTGATGTGGATGTGGGGCAATGGGCGTGTATGGTGGTGTGGATGTGGGGGCAGTGGGCGTGTATGGTGGTCTGGATGTGGGGGCAATGGGCGTGTGTGGTGGTGTGGATATGGGGGCAGTGGGCGTGTATGGTGGTGTGGATGTGACGTGTATGGTGGTGTGGATGGGGGGGGCAGTGGGCGTGTATGGTGGTGTGGATGTGGGGGCAATGGGCGTGTGTGGTGGTGTGGATGTGGGGGCAGTGGGCGTGTATGGTGGTGTGGATGTGGATGCAATGTGCGTGTGTAGTGGTGTGGATGTGGGGGCAATGGGCGTGTATGGTGGTGTGGATGTGGGGGCAGTGGGTGTGTATGGTGGTGTGGATGTGAGGGCAGTGGGCGTGTATGGTGCTGTGGATGTGGGGGCAGTGGGCGTGTATGGTGGTGTGGATGTGGGGGCAGTGGGCGTGTGTGGTGGTGTGAATGTGGGGGCAGTGGGCGTGTGTGGTTGTGTGGATGTGGTAGCAGTGGACGTGTATGGTGGTGTGGATGTGGGGGCAATGGGCGTGTATGGTGGTGTGGATGTGGGGGCAATGGGCGTGTATGGTGGTGTGGATGTGAGGGCAGTGAGCGTGTATGGTGGTGTGGATGTGGGGGCAATGGGCGTGTGTGGTTGTGTGGATGTGGTAGCAGTGGACGTGTATGGTGGTGTGGATGTGGGGGCAATGGGCGTGTATGGTGGTGTGGATGTGGGGGCAATGGGCGTGTATGGTGGTGTGGATGTGAGGGCAGTGGGCGTGTATGGTGGTGTGGATGTGGGGGCAATGGGCGTGTATGGTGGTGTGGATGTGGGGGCAATGGGCGTGTATGGTGGTGTGGATGTGGGGGCAATGGGCGTGTGTGGTGGTGTGGATGTGGGGGCAATGGGCGTGTATGGTGGTGTGAATGGGGGGGCAATGGGCATGTATGGTGGTGTGGATGTGGGGGCAATGGGCGTGTATGTCGGTGTGAATGGGGGGGCAATGGGCGTGTATGGTGGTGTGGATGTGGGGCAATGGGCGTGTATGGTGGTGTGGATGTGGGGGCAATGGGCGTGTGTGGTGGTGTGGATGTGGGGCAATGGGCGTGTATGGTGGTGTGGATGTGGGGGCAATGGGCGTGTGTGGTGGTGTGGATGTGGGGGCAATGGGCGTGTATGGTGGTGTGGATGGAGGGGCAATGGGCGTGTATGGTGGTGTGAATGGGGGGGCAATGGGCGTGTATGTCGGTGTGGATGTGGGGGCAATGGGCGTGTATGGTGGTGTGGATGTGGGGGCAATGGGCGTGTATGGTGATGTGGATGTGGGGGCAATGGGCGTGTATGGTGGTGTGGATGTGGGGGCAATGGGCGTGTGTGGTGGTGTGGATGTGGGGCAATGGGCGTGTATGGTGGTGTGGATGGGGGGGCAATGGGCGTGTATGGTGGTGTGGATGTGGGGGCAATGGGCGTGTATGGTGGTGTGGATGTGGGGGCAATGTGCGTGTATGGTGATGTGGATGTGGGGGCAATGGGCGTGTATGGTGGTGTGGATGTGGGGGCAATGGGCGTGTATGGTGGTGTGGAGGGGGGGGGGGGGGCAATGGGCGTGTATGGTGGTGTGGATGGGGGGGCAATGGGCGTGTAGGGTTGTTTCCAATGCATTACTCCCAAGTCAACGACCTGAAAGTCAACGCTTCTAATCACTGACCAACAATCTGCAGAAAAGTTTATGGGCGATGCCAGAAGACAGAAATATCGGTATTATGCGTTGCCAGCAGTACAATTCATTGGGTATGGTTGCATTTTAGATAGATGTGTTAATTAATTAATTAATTAATATTTATTTTTAATAGAAAAGTCAATAAGACGTTAACAGATTAATTCTACTGTGTGAGCCATTAGTCCATGGAATCGCAGTTTGAGTCAGAAGAGCGCACGAAACACAAATGGTACATCCATTTCTTTTGGCCCTAAAAAGGAAAGTTAAGGAAATAGCCTCTCCAGTTCTCTTGTGGGGTGAGGACATGGAAGCCAATGAATAGGGTGACTGACCTTTCGAACAAGTGACCACTGACATATATATATATATAAACTGGGAGTAATTAAGATTTTATTTTCTCTTTAAATGTTTAGCTCGGCAATTTGAGATTTTCAGCCATAACATTACGTGATGAAAAGATATTGATGCTTCTGCTAGCTACTCCAAGCAGGTCTGCTATCAACTCGCCCCAAGATGGAGAAGAAACGTTTGTGTTATAGAAAAGTCCACTTGTTGTACAACATTCCTCGGGACTGCTCTTCTAACTGAAGTGCTCAGCTCATGATGTGTTATGGTTATACTGAATTCAGTGAATTGGAACTTTTTTCAGCGCAACACTCCAAAGCACTACTGGGTAAAAGCTCTTGAATCTTATCAAAAGGGGAAGCATGCATCGAGCAATAACATGTGTTGCCTACACAAGTCTTACCAATTCTGTTCATATGAGACCTTACGTCTGTGCTCTGCACTCAGTTGTGAAGGACCACCAGGAAAGCATAACGCCTCCCAATGGAAGGCAAAGTGGCTGTCACAGTGCCAGTTCCACTTCGATTTTCCAGACACCCCACCCCGTGATCTTTCCCCAGAGCGGAGCTGCCAATCAGGATATCCACTCTTATGTAGGCAATGGTATGGCCCCAGTCAGACTCCATGGGGCTGTGTCGTTCACGAACCCTGAATGACATTCATTTCTCATCCTACACACACACACACACACACACACACACACACACACACACACACACACAGAGGGAGGGAGGGAGAGAGAGAGAGAGAGAGAGAGAGAGAGAGAGAGAGAGAGAGAGAGAGAGATATTCTTAGCAATGACCTATTTCTGTCGTGATCTTGAAACCATTGCTGTAAATAACATCAAGTTTAGGTTGCCACACCAAAAACCCATCAACAGGCTCTGAAACGTCTCTTCCCTTCTAAGACTTGTATAATCTTTTTTTCTTTTCCTTTCGGTCAAACAAGAAAATCGAATCTTTGATGATTCAGTTATAGAGTCGAAACGAGATTCTTCCATTACAATGTGTTTTCCGGGCACAGCCAGAAAGGAAGGGCACAGCTTATGGTTTTGGGTTCACGCTCTAAGAGGCGATGCCTTGGTGCCTAAACAAGCAGTCCCTCTGCTACACGTCTTCCCTCAGCTTCTCCTCGGACGTCTGGGGTCTTCCCCGCAACACGATAGCTTTATAAAAATTGCATCCCCAAACCGTGCCTATTTTCCCCTACCATCTGTGAAGACTGGTTGCTATGGCAACCGTTGAAAGAATGCCAATAAAAATTTGTGTGTCCTTTTGCAATTCCCCAAGGGGATGGGTTTCCTTCACTTTCTCCTGGCGTTGATGGTTAGCATCACTGCTGTCGGAGGAGGCCGTGTTTTTTCGGGCCATCTGAGTTATTTGAAATGATAAAAGAAGCGCGGGAGGGAGGCAGGCTGGCATTTGAATGATATTTTGAGAAACTTGATTTGTTTTCGTGTCTGGTATTCGCCTTTGCCTTGCTTTCCCCCCTTCTCCCGTGGCATGTGTAGTTTCGCGTCTGTCTTTTCAGGGGAGGAAGTTATGGTGTTTTTTCCTCCTCAGAGCGTGTTGCTCTTTCGACACGAAACGTCTTTTGTGAAGAGTTTTTCCCAGCCCCCTCCTCCACGCTCTTTGTGGCTGTTGGACTGGGGTTGCCTTGCTGGCGTGTCCGGGCTGTTGCCTTTGAGGTTCGCCCCTCCAGATCCGCATCGACACCCTCACCTCCAGCCACGTCTGCTCCGTGTGCCTTGTGAGATCTAAACAGAAATCTTGGGCGTGCGGTTGTGTGTCCAGGTAGCAGTCAAGTTGGAGGTAGCTAGTGAATGAGCACGTCTGTGAGGTTTTTTGCTGTGTGTGTGTGTGTGTGTGTGTGTGTGTGTGTGTGTGTGTGTGTGTGTGTGTGTGTGTGAGTGTGTGAGCATTTGTGCATTGAGTGCGCGCGCGCACCTGCATTTTGTGCTGAATTTTACGTCTTCTCAAAACAACATCCCCCCCCCCTCTCTCTCTCTCTCTCTCTCTCTCCCTCCCTCCCTCCCTCCCTCCCTCCCTCCCTCCCTCCCTCCCTCCCTCCCTCCCTCCCTCCCTCCCTCCCTGTGGCACTTTCATCGAACACTAAATGTGAAGCTTTTGCAATTCCCCATTCACACCTTGGCTGCCGTGTCAAAATGGAAAATGAAATTGAAAATGCATATTGGTGTAAGCGGAGCCGGGAGCAAATATCGCGCAGAGCGACCTGTCTGTCAGTCCGGTGGTGCTAATGTGCATACATGCGCGAGACTCCGCATCGCGCTGTTTGATTTGACTCCCACCACGGCTCTTGCTTTAGAGACTGTGACAGAGCTGGGGGGGGGGGGGGGGGGGGGGGGGGGGGGGGGGGACGGTAGAGGGCAGGAGTTGGGTGTGCTTGGTTAATGCAGGAGCTCTCTCTTGGGAAAACCGAGGATCGCTCCCCTGACGTGGCTGGTGGAGGCGAGTGGACAGGGCCGTGTGGCCTGATCAATTTCGGCAGATGAAAGTCGCCACGGCGCCGCTTATCGCGGGGACGCTCTTGTTTGAAGGACCATTGTGAAATGATGAAAACTGGCGAGCAGTCGGCTGGCGTCAGCGCCTGGACTGGTTTGCGGGGGAAATATTGCCCTCGCCACTCCTCGCCATAAGTCTGTGGGGAGATCAAATTAATATTTTGGCCCGCACTTTCCGACTCTAGTGGTGTGCTCTGACCGCTTTGTTGGTGAGTCCGTTTGCAGGGCGCGAACACAGGGACAGGTTAATTTCACACCCACCACTGGCGGCGCGGAGTGGAGCAAATACGGGTCTATTGACATTCCCATCTTCATACAAACGGGTGGAAGCAACAAGGCGCGTTCCACAAGCCACAGCCTGGCTGTAGAAGCCGCAACATCTCTGTCCAATCCAGCATGCTCATTTGTGTGGTAATCCCACTCTTCCGGCATTTGCGTCCATCCACTCATCCGCCCTTATGTCCACTCTTGTCTGTCTTGCTTTCCTTTACTCACGTACACAAATGCATGCAGGCACGTATGCACGTTCGCGTGCACGCACACACAAGATTATGCACACGCGTATGCACACATATGCCTACACACACATATGCCTACACACACATACACACTCACATACACTCGCACACGAGCATACACATACACCTTCCTGTTTTCCATCTCTTCGTGTCTGCTTTACATGAGTCATTCCACGCCAATCTGTGTCTTTGTCAAGGGGTCCACGTCTATTCCTACTTCTAATCTATAATTTTCTTCTATTCATATGTGCCTCCTGCGTTCCTTCGTCCATCCATCCGTACGTCCATCCATCCATATTTGCTTACATGCATCTATGTATCCATCCATCCCATGCATGCATCCATCCATTCATGCATCCATCCATCCATCCATCCATCCATCCATCCATCCATCCATCCATCCATCCATCCATCCATCCATCCATCCATCCATCCATCCATCCATCTATTCCTCTATTCCTCTATCTACCCGTGCTCCATCTATCCATCTATCCATCCACCCACCCATTCCTCTATCCGTCCGTAATGTCTCCATCAATGTATATATCCATTCATTTATCCATCCATGCATGCATCTTTGCATTGATGCATCCTTCCCTCATTCCATCTACCCAGCCTATTATCAATATCTATCCACCCACTTTGTCTAACCTCTCCAGCCTTGCCTTGTTTGCATTGAGACCGTGTACTACGTCACACTTGGAGGCAGTGAAATCGGTGCTGCCTTTGTCTGCATTGAAACCGTGTACTACGTCACACTTGGAGGCAGTGAAATCGGTGCTGCCCTTGTCTGCATTGAGACCGTGTACTACGTCACATTTGGAGGCTGTGAAATCGGTGCTGCCCTTGTCTGCATTGAGACCGTGTACTACGTCACACTTGGAGGCAGTGAAATCGGTGCTGCCCTTGTCTGCATTGAAACCGTGTACTACGTCACACTTGGAGGCTGTGAAATCGGTGCTGCCCTTGTCTGCATTGAGACCGTGTACTACGTCACACTTGGAGGCAGTGAAATCGGTGCTGCCCTTGTCAGCAATGAAACCGTGTACTACGTCACACTTGGAGGCAGTGAAATCAGTGCTGCCAGGGGAACTAGTGTAACCTTTGCGCACTCGCAGCTTGGGTGATGGGTTTCCGTTCTAACCCTAGCCACACAAGGGGTGATCAACTTGAAGTTTATTCTGCTACTTCTCGTCGTCGGATTTGGTCAGGTGGAGTTTAGTCCTTGAGGTTTGTGGTGGAAATTATCTTTGGAGCTTTCATAAAACAATGTAATGGCTCCATTCTAACCAGGGACGTTTTGAAAAATTGTGTCAGTGTCAGCGCAGTTATCTGAGAAATTGTTTACTCCCAGTCCAGAACGAAAGGAATGCTTTTAGCTCAAGTGCAAATAGTTTTTGCTGAACATCGTATGTATAGAAGTAACATAGTTATCGATCGTTGCTCTTGTATGTTACAGGCTTGCCATTTGTGTTTTCAATTAACGACCATATGTATATGTAATCTAGATCTTTATATAGTCAGATATGATATTTTGGTATAATGAAAAACAGATCATTTCCAAAAGCTGCAATGTGTACAGCATTTGCTATCGAGCTTCGCTTCTAGCGGCGAAAAGGATGGTTCAGCCATAGCGGCTATGAAAGTTTGAATATTGAGCTGGTTTGAAAATACTCAAACACCCTTCTTTTTGACAGTTTAACATATTGTCAGGCTTTGAGATAACCATGGAGGATGAGGAAAGTCTTCGGTGCACGACCTTTAGACGAAACCACTTGAAGAAACTGAAAAGTATGTATTAATTCAAACGGAAGCACAGAGCTTGAAACTGACAAATCCATGTTCTGGGCGCAGTAGAAGAATGAATCATTCCGTTGTTCTTTGTCATACACAGAAAAAGAAACGAAAAAAGACCCCAAAAAAACAGCCGAATTGAATACGACATAATTTAGAGTGTCAGCTTGAATACGCAGCAAACATGAACACTGAAGCAGAGGACGCGATAGAGATACATCGGCTTTTCACGCTTCAGAAATAGTTGCATGTCGGCATACATTGAAAGCTGCCATGGATTGAAACAAGTCTCGAGTGGTTAATGTGGGAAAATCTCTGACTCAACAAGAAGCCTTACGCACGACGGATTACTACGGACAGTGATTTTACTGTTTTCTTTTATTATTCTCTTTCTTCTATGTGTGGAACAGAACACCCACAGGGACTTGAACGGAACGGAGCTTCTCGAGATTGGAAATCCCACAAACTGAAACGTAAGTCATGAAAAGATTGGCGAGATATTTTTGCTGTGATCTTTGCATTTTCGTCTTGTTTGGCGCGGAAACACTGACCTAAACTCATGCTGCGCTGAAGTGTTCATTTTGTAGTTTGTTGATAATATCCTGCGTGAAAAATGCGGTCTAGACATTTCAAGAGACTATCGGTCCTTGCTCTCCAGTGTGTGTTTGTGTGTGTGTGTGTGTGTGTGTGTGTGTGTGTGTGCGCGTGTGTGTGTGTGTGTGTGTGTGTGTGTGTGTGTGTGTGTGTGTGTGTGTGTGTGTGTGTGTGTGTGTGTGTGCGCGCGTGTGTGTGTGTGTGTGTGTGTGTGTGTGTGTGTGTGTGCGCGCGTGTGTGTGTGTGTGTGTGTGTGTGTGTGTGTGTGTGTGTGTGTGTGTGTGTGTGTGTGTGTGTGTGTGTGTGTGTGTGTGTGTGTGTGTGTGTGCGCGTGCGCGCGCGTGCGCTCGTGTGTGCGCGCGCATGCATAAGTATGTGTGTGTGCGTAAGAATGTGTGTGTGCGTAAAAATATTAATGTGTGCGTGCGTGCGCGCGCGCGCGCGTGTGTGAATATCTGTGATTGTCGTTGTTACCTAGAACACATCATAAGACTTAAACGAACATTTTCGTGAACAAGAATAAGGTCTGAAGTCGTCAATTATCTCCTCTTGACGACAGCTGGAGAAAAGAGTCTCCACAGACGTCTACAGCCGTGCCAATGCAGAAGACGGCGGATGCTACAATGTTTTACTCTCACAAAAACTGGAGATATCGCCACGCACTGAAAAAAGAAAAAAGCCGTGATATGATGGGGCAGTGCGCATTGTAAGGGTTGCAGAAGCATAGTTTGGTCCCAACTGAAAGCCGTAAGAGACCAAAAGGGAAATAGACACTATGGAGAACTATTAGTGTGCTCTGATCTCCGTCTTGGCTGGTCGACCTTGGGCTCAGGAGGGCCAGTCGTCCTGATGTGGGATGAAGGGCGAGCGTTGTGGCTCTCTCCCCTCTCCTAGCAGTATCAACTGCGTCTCCGTTCACTGCAAGTGTGTTTGAATGTCTCATAAAGATATGATCAAAGCGTGTTGCATGGCCGTTGAATTTCACATCAGAGAATTCATGACTACTTCAACAGGTTTATTGGGGAGGGGTTTATGTGTTATGACCAGACTCGTCTGAAATTTTAGCAGATCAAAACCTCGCTGAGGGATTACGTTTCCTTTCAAGCTTTGACTGTATCTATCGTGATATTTGAAGACTTTTTTAATCTTCATTTGAACTATTTAATGGTAAAAGTTTATTTTCAAGATGGCTCGTCCTCAAAGCGAGGAAAAATTCAAGACTGATATTAGCACGCCTGAGCCTGTCGCTGGCCGCATGCAGATCATGGCTGCGGAAACCGTTACAGCTTTAACTGCATCCTGTATGGCAGGCCAACATCAGAATTGGATACTGCCTCCAATTTTGTTAAGTAATCGTATATGCTTGAGACTTCCTATCTTCCTGCATAAGCAGCCGACTCCATGCCTATCGTTTCCTGGTAACATTTGTAAAAAACAAAATGGTTATATTAGTGATATCGTTTTTAGAAATGTACGTGCTCATCGAGAGACGTAGGGACTGTTTTATGATAGAATGAAGTCGACCTTTAGAACTGAGATAACTGTGAAGGGGACTGTGCTGTCCACATTT
>JAWQFJ010030776.1:0-27500 GCA_034096865.1 Theodoxus fluviatilis | reverse complement strand
TGCCAGTTTGGGGGAATGGCGACATGCGGTGCGCATTGGAGGTCCCTGATGAATGGCGCTGATAGTTGGTCCTGGCAAGTGCCCATTGTGTGCCGGCTGCACTTGAAGGTTTCATCCCTCGTGTAAAATCCATAACTTTGGGCCGCTTCAAAGTCCCGGGGTGCCTCCTTGCCAGGGACTCAAGAGGCACGCTCTTCTGAGAACATGGCGCTCTTAATTAACTAGCTCCCCGGCGGAGGCAACGGTGAGACTTCACGTGTTCTACGTGCCAATGGCGATGAAAGTGAAGTGTGAAAATGTGTTGGAGCACTGTCTGATGTTTTTTACAGTCTTGCCTTTTTTCATGGCCCCTGGAGGCGCTTTGCGATGTCTTCTCACCCGGCCGATTTATATCTTTAAAAGTTTCATGAAGACGGAGGTCTCCTTGCCGATGTGGAAATAAAAGCCGCGTATGTTTCGGACCGTGCACGGCGGCGTTAATGTTGCATTGCGTTAGAATTACCTTGATGTACGCTCGCGCACTTTCCTTGGCGGTTCACTTCCAATTGATGCTCGGAACTATGATGTTTGGAACGTAAAAATAATAAATAAATGTGGATGGTGCATTTAATAGCTTCCATAAACTGTGCAGAATTTGCATTTGTAGACGCAATCAATTCCAAAAAGACGATCTTAAAGGTCAACGCTTGCATTGAATCGGATCTACATAAGCTTAAAAGGGCTTTTGCCTGCTATAGACACAGGCAGTGTTTACACCATAATATGCCTATTTAAATACTGGCGGGTTGTCTTCTCAAGATGCATAGCCACGGGTTCTCTTGCGCGTCCAAAGGCATTGGAGATTGCAGATTTCCATAGGCTTAGCATGGCTGTCTTTGAGGGTATATACTTTTCCAGTGTGTTTGAATAGAGGAGGTTCGAACAGTGTTAACTCCCATGGTTGTAACATTGATGGTTGCTACGGAGGTTCATATCCTGAGTGAAAAATGTTGCGATCTTCTGAACTCGCACGAATTTGATAATGAGGTGGTAGAAGACGTTACATATTCAGCGAATTTCGATACTGTGAACTTCTATGGTCTTAGAGGTAACGCTGTTTGGGTTGGGGTGTGCTTTGGTATAGTCATCAGTGCAATGGATTATGCCGTCTTGGGGACGAACTCTAAATGAGGTACGAGCTCGCATGGACAAGTGTATTTTGAAAAGAGAATATTGCTTGAGTGTGTTGTAGTGTATTGTTAACGAAGTTATAAGAATAAAGAGTGCTCCTATGTGTTTGTTTTGTTGGATGTTTCGATGGGGCGTGCTTCCGTGTGTTTGGAATCGATTGATGTAGACTGTTGTGCTTCGGACTGGAAAATGCTATAAAGATTTCCATTGTTTAAAGATGACTACGTCCTTGTATACGAGCACACTGAATAATGTATAGTGTTCCAAGAGACTCAGCTTGCCTAATGCATTGCCGTATCGCTTTTGGGCGATTGGATGAACAGACGGAGAGTAAAACCCGTAAACGAAGCGCGTCGGGAGCTTCTTTACTCGAACAGACGTCTTCTCAGTTTAGCATCCACGAAATCACCTCTGTGAACCCTTTTCTGAGCGTGACTAAATCATGTCCTTTACATGTTTACACTTCAAGGAGCTTGGAAAAAAATCACCTTAATAAGGTCTTTGTCTTCCATACTATTGTATGATGGCCAGGTAAGGGCCAGGCACAACAAATTACGACTTGTTGCTCACGTTAAATTTTTGTGATGTATATTCTGGGAGATGTATCTCTTTAAATGATATTAGACCATATCACACCGCATCAATCTTTAAAGCTGACATAATTTCATATTGTTGTGGTCTGTTTCAAAATTCCACCGAATGTTTTTCTCACATATGATAAAATAATGTGAATTTTGTAGTTGAAAAGGCAGGTGATAGAATGCGTTTTTTTGCCCTCTAGCCACCTTGGGCTATCTGAGAAGACCCTGAACTGTTTACCCCCGGCAGAGAAAAGGCTCTGCTTGCCAGGAATTGGGGCTAGGGTAAAGAGACGGGTGCCTTCCCCATCTGGTGAGGAAAGAGAGCCTGAGCCAGATCTGCCACTGGAGGGATGTTCTCTGAAGCTCCCTCCCTCAGGGGGTCGTGATTTCACTGTCCAAGCGCTTTTACAACCACGTCAACAGAGGACATCCTCTTCATGCCTTCTTCAGCTCCAACACCTCGTATGCCTGCTTCCACGGCCAGGGACCTTCTCAAAGTCCTTTGTGCTGGTCGAGGGAAGGTTGAAAAACTCAAATAAATGCATGAATATATGTTGAAAGTAAAATTTAGCTGATCCATCGTCGCAGATTTGGTTAATGCCTTTGATCCCGAACGACGGCCACTGAATCTGAGCTTAAACCTGTTTCCAAACGGTGTATACAGGTACTTGAGTCGACCATATGTCCATATACTGCTGTGAATCTTGAGGTAATGCTCTTTTACTTTGTTCTGTACGTGTTTGTTGCATGTTCTGGAGTGGGTCCAACGATCGATTTTTTGCTTTAGATTGTTCGGATATATAGTTATACATTTGACCTTTCTTGCGTTTTACTTTGTGCTTTGTCAATTGCTCCAGATCCTCAAAGAGGCTTTTTGCTTTTTGCATCGAAACTGTATGTTACTTGTAAAGTATGGCATATGTTGCTCTCGGTTTGTCGTTTGAGGTCTTGAACTCATTGTGAGAATAAAAGACGCCCCATTTCTCCCTCCTCTCTGTGCAAGGAAGCGAGTGTATGAGTTGTGTGTGTGTGTGTGTGTGTGTGTGTGTGTGTGTGTGTGTGTGTGTGTGTGTGTGTGTGTGTGTGTGCGCGCGCGCGCGAGTACACGTGTGTGTACTTCTGCATGATTGAAGACATTCTGAATATTTGAGCAGGAGTGAATGCACAGGACATAGTGAAATGGTTGCCTGCCACTTTAGGCATGATGCATTGCCCAGCAGTTAATAGCGACGGCTGTGGTGATGGACTGGGAGAGTGCAGAACAATGAGGGTCAAGCAGCAAGGAAGTCTGGCAGTGCTGGCGTTGTGAAACTGCCCCTCGTTCCACACAGGATGTTCCCTGCCCTCTGCCATTTTCTCCCAATGGCTCCACGTGATATATGGGAAGGAGCTTTAAATTTTTTTGATGAATGGCTTCCTGAAACCTCCATTTCTTTGAGTGAATTGACATTCTGATGGCGGAGTTAAGTGCATGTTCTGATAAATATGGCACTGGTCATGATAAATTATCTATTACTGAAGATTAATGCTTGAGAAATATTGCAGGAGTGTCGTGTTGCACCGTGTTGTATACTCTTTCCGAGCCTTTTTCAAGAAATGCATTTCGCAAATTGAATGGTTGTCATTCAACTTTTTAGACTTGTGACTCCTAATGTCACAACAAGTCATCTTCCATTTCAAAACAATATTGACGGGAAATTTTTGTGTTCTCTCGCGTGCAGTATGAGTTGGAATAATCTTTGAATTGAACATTGCTCGCATAGTTTAGTTCTCCTCTGTGTTATTTTTTTAGGTGAAAATCGAGGTCACGTTTTTTCCTCCCGGTCAAATAGACCTGGATCCTCCCACGGTTTTCATGTGTGAAATTATATAATTTTATGACGTAGTTGGATGATTCTCTCTCTCTCTCTCTCTCTCTCTCTCTCTCTCTCTCTCTCTCTCTCTCTCTCTCTCTCTCTCTCTCTCTCCTCCACCAACTGGTATAGAAGTCTTTCTGATACAGAGGCGGTGAGCTACCATAAGATCATACCTGCGACGATGTATGAATATGCTATTCATGCCATTTCGATGGCCGTAATATAGTATCTATTTTAACATTCCTGTACATATGAATATTTGAATGTTTTAACCTGATGTATGTCCATTATGGCCAAGCTTGGTCTTAGGCCGAGATAAAATCACTCCCCCCCCCTCTCTCTCTCTCTCTCTCTCTCTCTCTCTCTCTCTCTCTCTCTCTCTCTCTCTCTCTCTCTCTGTGCAATAAATTCCGATAATAATTATGTGTAATGTTACCAATGAATATACAACATGTCATGCAGACAAAACAGTACACAAATCGTGTGTTTCGTGATGCACCAAATACACTGTCGATGAGTGTGCCATGCTGTGAAGAGTGTATTAACAATGATT
Source organism: Theodoxus fluviatilis (assembly GCA_034096865.1). Classification (NCBI taxonomy): domain Eukaryota; kingdom Metazoa; phylum Mollusca; class Gastropoda; order Cycloneritida; family Neritidae; genus Theodoxus; species Theodoxus fluviatilis. The sequence continues at coordinate 23,340 of JAWQFJ010030776.1, read as the reverse complement.
CGGGTATTATATAAGATGTTAAGGCATCATCTACCAGACTGAAATGTTTTGAGCACTATGAGTTATGTTCTTCCCCTTATTGGTATGTTAACTCTCCAAACTGTCAAATAGACATTGATGGCCGATGTTCACCATTAGCCATTTGTCTCTACAATTACCTTGCAAGTATGCAGTTTTCTTGTTAAATTATGCGATATTTTATAGCTATTTCATTACTGTAACAATTCTACGTATGTAATACAATGTTCTGCTTTTACGTTTGTACAAAAATGTAAGTCTTATCTTCTTGACGCGTCGTCGGCCGCAATAAAGAGATCAATCAATCAATCTCTCTCTCTCTCTCTCTCTCTCTCTCTCTCTCTCTCTCTCTCTCTCTCTCTCTCTCTCTCTCTCTCTCTCTCTCTCTCCCTCTCTCCCCCCCCCCTCTACCTCTCCCTCTCTCTCTCTCTCTGATATGTTTAGACAAGGATGTTTAGCAGTTATCCACGTGTTCAGGAACCTATGATTTTAAGTTCTACAGAATTACTTCCATGCTACTTAGACTTTTTGTTTTCTCTCCAAAACTGGTTAGCGAGCCGAAACGACATGGATTCTACAAATTAATCTGGAGTAACTTCTCCACCAGTACTAGTAGCATGGATTAGCAGCCTCATTTTGACAAGGAAAAGAATGAAAAAGCCGAGATCACTCACAACGATCGTCACTAGGTGTTCTCTCTCTCTCTCTCTCTCTCTCTCTCTCTCTCTCTCTCTCTCTCTCTCTCTCTCTCTCTCTCTTTCTCTTCTGCTGAAAGTCGGAAGTAGCGGCATATTAACCTGAGAACATGAATGTAAAGGCTGCATTTACAGACTAAACTGCAGCTGACGAGTTCGTAAGAAGCAGCATGGTCCGAGACTGACACGTGAGAGCATCCTTGGCGTAAATGAACGTTCATGCCGCAAAACTGCATTACAAATTTCTCAGCTTGGGCTACTAAACCCCAGGATTGACTGCGTACGTTTACCTCTACTTTTGAAGACGAGCGGGAAGGGGAGGGATGGTACGGGATGGGGCAGGTTTGGGGTGGGGCAGACTGCTGCTGATGTTCCATGTTTGACAGCTCAGTTATCAAGTCTTCACTTTGAGCAGGGAGCTCCGTCCAGCGAGGGATAGCGGCAATTTCGCTCGCTCCTGGTGTCGGGAGCTGCTTCATTGCCCCCACCCTGCCACTGTCAACACGGGGGAGTCCGCGCACCGCCTTGTTCAATTTCACCCCGTGAAATTAACAACTACTTTCCTGGGCGCAAAACTCCCAGACGGAGTGATTCAATCCTAACCGATGTAATTAACAACTTGAGACACGGTGTAAACTCGGCCGCGACGTATGAAATTTCCTGACGTGTTTTGGCCTGCAGCCTGCGTAGGGGAGTGAGGGCCCGCCTGGCCCAGCCTGCCTCCTCCTCGGACGAAGTCGTGTATGTGTTTTCAATTACCGCCGCTCCGGATCCCCATCCCAAATTAAGTAGCATCATTTTGGTGTCAGTCTCTATCCCCCTCACAGCTATCTGGAGCATCACCCCTTTCAGTGGGGGGTGTCAGGGGTGGGCGCTGAGAAGTTTCCGGGCCCCCTCCTGGGGGCGGGGGGTGGCGGGGGTTTTTTACCAGGGTGGAGGAGAAAGATGCGGAGGGGAGAGTGACGGCATCTAACACAAAGGGCCCGAGAGTCTTTTGGAATGCCCTGGGGGGGTTGGGGTATGTTTTCTTGCGGCTTCCCCCCCCCCCCCCCCCCCCCCCCCCCCCCTGCCGGTCCCGATCGCTGTTTTTACTTGTGAATAGCGGCTCACTCTGAAACCGAGTTGGCAGTGGTGAGAGTGTGAAGTGTTTCGCTCACTACACACGCGTGCAGTCTATCCTTTCACGCAGGGACCTCTGTGTACATTTTCGGTTTGAACGCCTTCTCATGTGCGCCCGATGTGTTTGAAAGCGCAGGATGAAACACAGCGTGTTGTCGATCATACGATTTACTATGAGGTCAGTGACTGTGCCATCGTGCGTAAAATCTTCACATCAGTTTGTAAGTTGAATTTCGAAGAAGGCACAAAGCAAAATGGCTACAAAGAGGAAAGCGCTAACGCTGGAATGTGTGTGTGTGCTTTGAAATGTGTTTTTGATCATGATTATGGTTGAACCTCCAAATAACACCCTACCTCGAAATAGCACCCCTTTTGGCTTGGTCCCTTTTGGCAGGTTCCACTGTATATGGGTATGCTAAAGTGTATGTACTTACAAAGTGTGTATGGAGTATTGCAAATTGACGTATGTGAAAAGGCGTTCATTTTTTTCTTGTTGTCATTTGGAGTACAAAGGTTACCTTCAGGCTAGCAGGAAGTTGTAGTTGAGGTAACATGTGTGTGTGTAGGGGGGGTTTGTCAGTGGGTAGGCCAGATTATTTTATTTTATTTTTATTTTTAAGAGGCCAGATTGGGGGTGGGGGGTTTGTTTGAAGAAATCTTATGTACACAGTAAATTGTCACCAGCCACGATTTTTTGACAAAATAGGGTTTTAATATTTTTGAATTTTGCATTCATTTCTGTTTGTTTTGATATAAGAATGAACAGTGTGAGTTAATTAGAATAGGAGTTACAGGCATTTCAAGTTGGGTACTGAAGCAGCTGTCATTTTGAAAAAAACGGTCTCAGAAGATTTACCCTCTTCAGACATTAAAAACCTTAGCAACGGTATTTCAAACTCCGTTTCCAAAAATAGCTGACCTTATTTTTCTTCGACATCCACAGAGCGGGAACGCTGAGAGAGCAGTGTCACCGTGCTGTGTAATACCTAACTGCTGTGTGTGTGGTCTGGGCATAGACAGACTGAGATCTTTGTCACACAGCGAAAGAAAATTTAGCACGTGGCAATAAATGAAAAAAAAATGAATGCAAAAGGGGGAATTAACAACTAAAGAAAATCACTGCACACAGTATTGGTTATTCAAAATAATGACATTTATTCAGACAGACAAGACGAAAAACAACGACACCACAACAGACAATTAATATTAAATAACAATGAATATTAAACGCCACCCCCCTGGTAGTGCTAGGGGTTGAACCCTGGACCTCTCACACGCGAAGTGAGAGTTTAGTCCTGGACGCCAAAGCCTAGCTCGAATAACTCCCACCTCCACCCAACTCCGTCCCAGAAAGTCCCACGTGGAAAATGTTCAATCTCGCACAACTAAAGGTTGGGGGAGGGAAAGGGGGGGATCGATAATCCCAGGGTACATGACCTGTAGACGCTGCATCTTGACAACGTTGACTCTTGAAAACGTAGAACCCGTGGACAGACGGGACGTAGAAACTGGGATCTTGCAACCGTTGAATCTCGAGCCTTGAATCTCGAACCTTGATTCTTGAACCTTGAGTCTCGAACCTTGAATCTCGAACCTCGAACCTTGAAACTCGAACCTCGAACCTTGAAACCTGGCGACAAATGTTCAGATGGAAGCATGGCGGACAATACTTCCATCCCCCGTTTCATACTGCCCGCCCCCAACCCTTTACAATTTCACTAACTCTTTCGTCCAACTTATTGTGGTTTTACATTGAAACCCCATGGGCGGTACAACAAATAACCACCACCAAATTATCTTTTACACAATACATCATATGATAAAACATCATCAAAGCATCACCACACATAGCTTTGCATTGAAAACTCAGGAGTAGTACCGTAAACAAATCACTACCCCTAAATTATCCACTAAACAATGCATCATACGATAAACCATCATGGAAGCATCACTACAGACAAACACAACTACATGCAACATAACGGTTTAGCACGTTTCACTACGTGGCTCCATTTTTATCTAAATCAGAGACCAGACTTGTACGTTACGGATAACGATAACAGTTCAACTTACTTCCGACTTCTCAATGTTTACTGTCCCAAAAGCGAAGTTCCAAAGAGAAAGGGACGACCGTCGCAACTCCAACTCCCATGTAGTTGAGACAACCTTCTCTGGCGTCAGGACCTAGTCTTACACTGACACCAAAGACACTACCACCTTTAAGCTATAAACGCTTTCAAAAGGTGAATAACCGAGAGAGCTCAACCATTCGACAACCGTATCGAATCTCTGCTTGAGCTACTCTGCCGTCGCTCCAAAATCTCCTTGACGTCACTCCAAAAATCTCTTTGACGTCACTGCACTATTTGGCCTAATTCTGTCTCTTTTCAAAAGATAAACTGTGGAATGTCTGAACTGCATGCGCACACAACCAGTTCTATAAATTACTTTCCGATCTCCGTATCGCCAAGGCTGATACGAGAAACAACAACACGGACAGCACGAGACAATGAAACACATTAGCGACGCGCTATACTCCGGCGCCCTAAAAATGACACACACTTGTGACAAGCAGCCTTTCTAATGGTATATAACATGAAGGGGTTCTGCAAGGGTTTAGGTGTGTTTATTGCGGCTAAAATGAGGCAATTAACGCTCATTACAGGGAGCTTTTGAAACAATACATAACACAAAAGTCTTTATTTTATCATCAAAATATAATTCTTCAACATGTTTCCTTTACTGGCATGATAGTTTGAACCATGTAGAATCTAATTTTATCAAAAAGTGAAAATCACCCAGATTGACCCTCCCTGCCTTTTTTCAGACTAGCGTAAGAGAGGGCCGCGCGACTTAGCACTGGTTTTGTCGTGGCTGGTCACAATTCATCTGAGCATAAATCTAAATTTCTCTGTCTCAGAAAACACTTTTCAACTTAAATAGTTCTCATAGAGGAAATGGGACAGAATGTAGTTTGTTGTTTATCTTGGGTATCTTCCTTTCTTATTATTCTTTTCTTGTTTTTCACTATCAAAGAAAAGTTCAGGGTCGGCAGGAAAAAGTAGGATTGGTCAGGTTACTGTAATCACAACTCAGCTTAATTGATAGTCTGAAATTGCATAATTTTGTCTAGTTATAAGTTAATGCTGTGCCTTATTCTGTATGGTACTGTGTGAGTGTGTAGTTTTTGGTTTGTGTCCTGTTCTTGGTACAGATTTATATTTGTTATTGTGTGTGTAAAGATGTCAGTGTCTTATTTCTTCCATCTTGTTAGCTCTTTGATGGTTCTGATTTATTCTCTGCTGCTGTGTCCTGTCTGGTGATTGAATTCTCACAGCATTGTCAGAGAGGTGATGGCATATCATCATGCTGCTTCCCGTTTTGAGTGGTCATATGCTTGCTTCTAACCCGGCAGTTCAGCCTGTAGCGTGTAAAAAGACATTTGCCCCAGTGTGCCCTACAGAGGGCTGTAGAACCTTTCACCCATAGTGTCACTGTCAGCTGCAGATGTTTTGGCCATGGGCATTTGGCCAGAACTGTGCAGGATAGGATGTTTCAGCCAATCCCCCTATTGTTACAATATTTAAAATAATGTTTGATAAATTACTTGTCATATGTGTATAACATCAATTGAATTTCTTAATTGTAGTTATGTTGCAAACATTTAGGAAATATTTATATTATTGGGTAACAAATTATGTCTAATATTCTAATAAAGTAATAGATTCATCTTGTCAGTAAATATTCAGTATTAAATAATTGCTGGCTGATATATCATATCCTGCACAGTCCTGGCCAAAATGCCTGTCTCCCCCTCCCTCTCCTCCCCCACCCACCCCTACAGAGTGACTGTGTGGTGACCGGCTGCTTTCTTACCCACAGGGAGCGGAAGGTTATGCCCTGTCCCAGCCCTGGGATGCTTCGGAGGATGATCGACAAGTAATGTGCTTGCTTAGATGCCATTCCTCTCCTTTCCTCCAAGCTCCTTCTTTTCTCTGCCTTGATGGCTTGCATGGGTTTGACAAGGCCAGCTGTATCCAGTTAACATCCATTAGTGCCTCCTCCTTTAGTTCTAAGCTCTGGTCCATGCCCAGTGGGTGATGCAGAGGATGACACTATTGAGACTTTCAGGGCATGTGCCCTTTTGCAGAGCATTACATTGCTGGGATGACTATGATGCACATTGTCATTAATACAATGTGTGTGTCAGTTGGGTAAAGATGAATGAATGCAAACTCTTACATTTTTGACTCACATGCGAAGCAAAAGTGAGTCTATGTACTCCGTCCGGGCGTCCGTCCGGGCGTCCGTCCGGGCGTCAGGGCGTCCGGGCGTAAAAAACTTAAACGTTGGATTTTTCTCGGAGACTATTAAGTCTATCAACACCAAATGTGGCATGATGGTGTATGATGACAAGGCCTCAAAAAACATACATAGTGACTTGACCTTGCTTCAAGGTCAAGGTCACAGGAGCCATAAATGTGGTCTCAAAAACAGTCATTTTTCACATTTTCCCAATTTTCTCCCACATTATTGAGAATGGCGACCTTAGCTACAAGTGGTATATAGGTCAAAGCAAGCCCTATCTTTTGATACCAGTTTGGTTGACCTTGCTTCAAGGTCAAGGTCACAGGAGCTCTTCAAAGTTGGATTGTATACATATTTTGAAGTGACCTTGACCCTGAACTATGGAAGATAACTGTTTCAAACTTAATAATTATGTGGGGCACATGTTATACTTTCATCATGAGACACATTTGTTCACATATCATCAAGGTCAAGGTCACTTTGACCCTTATGAAATGTGACCAAAATGGGGTAGTGAACGACTAAAAGTGACTATATCTCATGGTAGAAAGTGCCAATAAGCACCATTGTGCTTCCTATGTCTTGAATTAACAGCTTTGTGTTGCATGACCTTGGATGACCTTGACCTTGGGTCAAGGTCACATGTATTTTGGTAGGAAAAATGTGTAAACCATTTCTTTGTGTATGATGTCATTGGTAGGTTTAGTTGTTTGACCTTGACCTTGAAGGTCACCTGAAGGTCAAGGTCATATGAAGGTCAAGGTCAACCATGTGAGTCGTATGGGCTTTGCCCTTCTTGTTTTAAAATCTTCTGGTACAATCTCTGTCTTGTCTTTCAATTTATGTCTCTGTGTGTCTCATCCCCTGTATCTCTCTGTCTCTGTTTCTCTCTACTCTCTGTCTCTCTCTCTCTCTGTCTCTCTTTCTCTCTCTCTCTCTCTCTCTCTCTCTCTCTCTCTCTCTCTCTCTTTCTCTCTCTCTCTCTCTCTCTCTTGCTCTGTCTGTTTGTCTGTCTGTCTGTCTGTCTGTCTGTCTGTCTGTCTGTCTCTGTCTCACTATGTCTGTCTGTCTCACTATGTCTTTCTGTCTGTCTGTCTCTACCTCTGTCTCTGTGTGTGTGTCTGTGTCTGTCTGTCTGTCTGTCTGTGTCTGTCTGTCTGTCTGTCTGTCTGTCTGTCTGTCTGTCTGTCTGTCTGTCTGTCTGTCTGTCTGTCTGTCTGTCTGTCTGTCTGTCTGTCTGTCTCTCTTTCTCTCTCTCTCTCTCTCTCTCTCTCTCTCTCTCTCTCTCTCTCACACACACACACACACACACACATATGTATTCCCATATGTTCAGGCATATGATCTGAAAGGGAAATGCATTTGTGTGTAGATTCATGAAGAATGCTTTTCAAGGCAGTAATTGACTGATGCTGTTTGCTTTTGTTCCAGGAGGAAAGGTACAACACTGCTAGGGCATGGCCTGATGATGATATTTCCAAAAAGTAAGTGAAGAAAAGTACTGAAGTTTCCATGAGACAGATCAGAGAATTGACTCTTTGTCTTGGCTGTGGATGGTGAGGGGGAATGGGGTTTTTCCCCATCAGATTCTCACTGTTTGTCTGGGGTTTATGTAAATTCCTTGTAATTTCAATCGGATGGGAGGCTGACTTTTCAAGTCATTGAAATGGAAAAAGTTGGAAACCTTCAGTGCTTTCCCTCAAGCCTTGGGATGTCTAACTGTCGCTCCATTGTCACCAGAAGCATGCCCTCTTTAATCCCTCGCTCCCGTGACCACTGTGGGCTTGTTTCCCTTTGCACATGGTGGTGTAGAGGAAAGTCACTACTGAATGCATGATCAACTGTCCCAAGCTCTGCTCTTGCTGATCTCACTGAGGGGAACTAAGGGCTTAATGAAGTGTCCCATACCACCATGATCTGCCCTCGGGGCCATTCCCATATCACCCTGTACTGCTTGCACAGATGCGGGCCAGCTCTGGACTTGGCCTGCTTGAACTCCTTGTTCTACATTTAGTGACCATGTGGAGAACCACTGGCATCACTGCCACAAGATCATCACGTGATCACTAAATTTAAAACATCAGGTTTGAAGAGGAAGGAGGATGTGGAGGGAGCAGCTGGGACTTGTTGGCAGCCAGGGATGGCATGGGAATGGTAGCCAGGGATGGCATGGGAATGGTAGCCAGGGATGGCATGGGAATGGTAGCCAGGGATGGCATGGGAATGGTAGCCAGGGATGGCATGGGAATGGTAGCCAGGGATGGCATGGGAATGGTAGCTAGGGATGGCATGGGAATGGTAGCCAGGGATGGCATGGGAATGGTAGCCAGGGATGGCATGGGAATGGTAGCCAGGGATGGCATGGGAATGGTAGCCAGGGATGGCATGGGAATGGTAGCTAGGGATGGCATGGGAATGGTAGCCAGGGATGGCATGGGAATGGTAGCCAGGGATGGCATGGGAATGGTAGCCAGGGATGGCATGGGAATGGCAGCCAGGGATGGCATGGGAATGGCAGCCAGGGATGGCATGGGAATGGTAGCCAGGGATGGCATGGGAATGGTAGCTAGGGATGGCATGGGAATGGTAGCCAGGGATGGCATGGGAATGGTAGCCAGGGATGGCATGGGAATGGTAGCCAGGGATGGCATGGGAATGGTAGCTAGGGATGGCATGGGAATGGTAGCCAGGGATGGCATGGGAATGGTAGCCAGGGATGGCATGGGAATGGTAGCCAGGGATGGCATGGGAATGGTAGCCAGGGATGGCTTGGGAATGGCAGCTAGGGATGGCATGGGAATGGTAGCCAGGGATGGCATGGGAATGGTAGCCAGGGATGGCATGGGAATGGTAGCCAGGGATGGCATGGGAATGGTAGCCAGGGATGGCATGGGAATGGTAGCCAGGGATGGCATGGGAATGGTAGCCAGGGATGGCATGGGAATGGTAGCCAGGGATGGCATGGGAATGGTAGCCAGGGATGGCATGGGAATGGCAGCTAGGGATGGCATGGGAATGGTAGCCAGGGATGGCATGGGAATGGTAGCCAGGGATGGCATGGGAATGGTAGCTAGGGATGGCATGGGAATGGTAGCCAGGGATGGCATGGGAATGGTAGCTAGGGATGGCATGGGAATGGTAGCCAGGGATGGCATGGGAATGGTAGCCAGGGATGGCATGGGAATGGCAGCCAGGGATGGCATGGGAATGGTAGCTAGGGATGGCATGGGAATGGTAGCCAGGGATGGCATGGGAATGGTAGCCAGGGATGGCATGGGAATGGTAGCCAGGGATGGCATGGGAATGGTAGCTAGGGATGGCATGGGAATGGTAGCTAGGGATGGCATGGGAATGGTAGCTAGGGATGGCATGGGAATGGTAGCTAGGGATGGCATGGGAATGGTAGCCAGGGATGGCATGGGAATGGTAGCCAGGGATAGCATGGGAATGGTAGCTAGGGATGGCATGGGAATGGTAGCTAGGGATGGCATGGGAATGGTAGCTAGGGATGGCATGGGAATGGTAGCTAGGGATGGCATGGGAATGGTAGCCAGGGATGGCATGGGAATGGTAGCTAGGGATGGCATGGGAATGGTAGCTAGGGATGGCATGGGAATGGTAGCTAGGGATGGCATGGGAATGGTAGCTAGGGATGGCATGGGAATGGTAGCCAGGGATGGCATGGGAATGGTAGCCAGGGATAGCATGGGAATGGTAGCTAGGGATGGCATGGGAATGGTAGCTAGGGATGGCATGGGAATGGTAGCTAGGGATGGCATGGGAATGGTAGCTAGGGATGGCATGGGAATGGTAGCCAGGGATGGCATGGGAATGGTAGCTAGGGATGGCATGGGAATGGTAGCCAGGGATGGCATGGGAATGGTAGCCAGGGATGGCATGGGAATGGTAGCTAGGGATGGCATGGGAATGGTAGCCAGGGATGGCATGGGAATGGCAGCCAGGGATGGCATGGGAATGGCAGCCAGGGATGGCATGGGAATGGTAGCCAGGGATGGCATGGGAATGGTAGCCAGGGATGGCATGGGAATGGTACCTAGGGATGGCATGGGAATGGTAGCCAGGGATGGCATGGGAATGGTAGCCAGGGATGGCATGGGAATGGCAGCCAGGGATGGCATGGGAATGGCAGCCAGGGATGGCATGGGAATGGTAGCCAGGGATGGCATGGGAATGGCAGCCAGGGATGGCATGGGAATGGTAGCCAGGGATGGCATGGGAATGGTACCTAGGGATGGCATGGGAATGGTAGCCAGGGATGGCATGGGAATGGTAGCCAGGGATGGCATGGGAATGGTAGCCAGGGATGGCATGGGAATGGTAGCCAGGGATGGCATGGGAATGGTAGCCAGGGATGGCATGGGAATGGTACCTAGGGATGGCATGGGAATGGTAGCCAGGGATGGCATGGGAATGGTAGCCAGGGATGGCATGGGAATGGTACCTAGGGATGGCATGGGAATGGTAGCCAGGGATGGCATGGGAATGGTAGCTAGGGATGGCATGGGAATGGTAGCCAGGGATGGCATGGGAATGGCAGCCAGGGATGGCATGGGAATGGTAGCTAGGGATGGCATGGGAATGGTAGCTAGGGATGGCATGGGAATGGTAGCCAGGGATGGCATGGGAATGGTAGCCAGGGATGGCATGGGAATGGTAGCCAGGGATGGCATGGGAATGGTAGCCAGGGATGGCATGGGAATGGTAGCCAGGGATGGCATGGGAATGGTACCTAGGGATGGCATGGGAATGGTAGCCAGGGATGGCATGGGAATGGTAGCTAGGGATGGCATGGGAATGGTAGCCAGGGATGGCATGGGAATGGCAGCCAGGGATGGCATGGGAATGGTAGCTAGGGATGGCATGGGAATGGTAGCTAGGGATGGCATGGGAATGGTAGCCAGGGATGGCATGGGAATGGTAGCCAGGGATGGCATGGGAATGGTAGCCAGGGATGGCATGGGAATGGTAGCCAGGGATGGCATGGGAATGGTAGCCAGGGATGGCATGGGAATGGTACCTAGGGATGGCATGGGAATGGTAGCCAGGGATGGCATGGGAATGGTAGCCAGGGATGGCATGGGAATGGTAGCCAGGGATGGCATGGGAATGGTAGCCAGGGATAGCATGGGAATGGTAGCCAGGGATGGCATGGGAATGGTAGCCAGGGATGGCATGGGAATGGTAGCCAGGGATGGCATGGGAATGGTAGCCAGGGATGGAGTGTGGTGGTGTGGTGGACATCATCCATTGATCATCTGTCACTTGTGGGGACACTGGTTGCACCCTGGTTTATTTGACAGCATTCCTGAGTCTGTGGTGTCCATCATTCAGTTTATGGTCCATCATTGCAGCATGACAGTCACAGTATTTAATGCTCATGTGAAGCTTGACGCTATGCAACACTAACCACCCAATGATTCAAGATCCTTGCTTTGCATGAAGTTAAAGAGCATGGCATATGGTTTTCTCCTCCACTGAGCTTTTCTTGCCACAAACCAATTTCACCTGCTGTGGCCCTGAATTGGGAGGGTAGAAGGAATGGTATTACTTGCCAACTTGGTTATTGTTGCATATATTTAAGGTGGTGCTTTAACTGATATATATAATCTGAAAATGTTTTTATTTGCCTCTGTTTACACATGCTCATGCATACGTGTACACACACTTAAGAGTTATGTGTTTTTATGGAATATTTGTGTTCTTGTGGGATTGAAAAATGTTGTCAGAAATATGTTCTTATGATGTAATCTCTCAAGACCGCTTGCTCTCTCCTCTCCTTCTTCCCCTCCACCCCCACCCCACTCTTTTACTGTTAGGTTTCAGTGTGAGATTTGAGTATCTTTCAAAGGATAATAATTACCTGTAACTTCTTACAATGAGAAGATTTTTATGATGGATACAGGATGCTTTGCTCTGTGTTTGGCTGAAACTGTTGCATTGTGTAGGGATGGTTACTTGAAAGGGTGATTTGAGTGGCGTTGCTGGCTTTGGGTCAGTGTGGCTAAGAGTCAAGATGTGCTTCACTCCCTGTTGCTTTCAATGTCAGGCATTTGTTTAGATTTTAACTTTTGTTTCATCCTTGACCCAAGCTCCTTCATCTCTCGGTAATTAAAGTTAGAAATATGAACAGAGTGTGAGCTCACTAAGGCTTACTGACATAAGAACCATATTTCATGTGGAGGCCAGTATTGATTTTTATCCTTTGCTGAAATGTTTTTTGTCACCAAGGTTGTGAAGTCTCTACGCTAAAACATTTTTCTGTGAGCATCTATGCTGATTGACCATCCATTCAATGTTCACAACATAAACACATGCGTCACTTTCATTGGAGACAGAAATATCCATGCAATGTTCACAACTCCATTCGAATGTAAAACTTATCTGCAGAACATAAGCACCTGCCTCAATTTAAATGGCAAAGAAATAGCCATGCAATGTTCACAACTCCATTTGTAAGTAACATTTCTGCAGAATATAATCACCTGCCTCAGGTTAAATTAGACAGAAATATCCATGCAATGATTTCAGCTCCATTTGTAAGTAAAACTTCAGCAGGATGTAATCACCTGCCTCAGGTTAAATTAGACAGAAATATCCATGCAATGATTTCAGCTCCATTTGTAAGTAAAACTTCTGCAGAATGTAATCACCTGCCTCAATTTAAATGGAGACAGAAATATCCACCGCCTCTCTCCCTTTGACCATTGCTCATGCAATGCCATGCCACGTGGCCTTGTACCAAGTGATTAGATGGTTGCTTAGTTGACGTGTACTTCCATTGTTGCAAATTTTAGACTGAGTTGATTGAAACTAATAGGCCCATATTCCTGTTCTTTGCATCTGTTATCAGTCATGGCTTTGAAAAGCCTTGGTTTAAATTGCATGCAAGATTAATCAGACAGGAAGTCCCATTATCATAAACTGATCAACTCTTGTGCATGAATTTGCATGAGTTGACTTGATTCCAGCAGAGGAAGTAAAAACTATGATGAAAATAAATTATCACTGTGGTAATTAATTGATACATTGAACATTGGTGGAAAAAAGTTATATGTATTAAAATGGTAAACTTTGAGTCTTGTTGACTTCTTTGTAAACAAAGTGGTTCCAAAATTGGATAATATCAAGGTACACTGAATGTTATTTGTGATAATAGTAATATGGAAACATGCCTTCAAAGTAATTGATATTGTATGTGTTGAAAAGAATGCAAAACCATTACATGACATGTCAAAACAACTGCTTCTTTTTTGTGCAGGAGTTTACTAGAGTCTGTAGATGAAGAATTAATGCAAAGGTATGATAATTTTGTTACATTACAGTTGTTCTGATAAGACTTTATGCCCCATAACTTTTCTGTGGAAATCACGATGCCAGTATTTTATGTGCCAGGTTTGTGGATATATGAAATCCTGACGATAATCCCTCAAAGCAAAATCTGGTATTTGACTGTAATACAAAACTACAAAATGGTAAATTGTATGACTACGAAAGCTTTACAGCAGACACTTCATTATCTGGCATATGCTTTTTGCATTGATTTAAGTCAGGGCTGACTCCCTTCAGATTTGCCTAGAAACGTGTTATCTGTTCCAAGTCTGCCTACACTACTGTTTTTGCTGCTGTCTCCTTCGTCTCTCCCTCTGACAGGACTCTCTTTGGCTATTGCAGAGGCCACCGAAGTAGCTTAATTTTAGTAGAGGAAGAGGCGGAGGCTTGTGACACCGAGTAAGCTTCTTCTTGAGCTGACCTTGTCCAGAGCAATCCGCCTGTCTTTGGACTGACTTTGAGTCCTCTTTAGTTTGCTGCCAAACTTCCCTGTAGTTCCATCTGCCACTGTCTTCTCAGTTGCTCCACGGTGTTTGTCCCTGAGTTCTGCTGTTCTGCTAAAATATGTAGCCTTAATACTGCAAATCATCCCATGATTAAAGTGTTATGAGCTTGGTTTGAGAAAATATGCTTGGATCATTAACCAGTTTTTTATTTGATTTTTCACTGAAGCATTAATTTTTACAGTTTGAATACCCAAATTACTTTGCATTTTGAAGTTTGATTTAATTTCCCTTGAGAAATATTCTATCGCAACTGGCTACTTATTCTACAGGCAACTAGTTGCTAATGTGTTTGCTGTTTTTTCAAGCCTTTCCTTCCTATGGTATTTGTTACATGATCTCACCTGATGACTGCATCTGTGTTACAACTTGAATAAGTTGACAATCAAGTCTCTTTTTCTTTGTCCAGTTCTTTCATCTGTTTCTTTTCCTCTGTTTATCATTTGAAGTATCTCACAAAAAAATTCTACTTGGTTATTTCAATTAGAATTGAACAAGAGAATGATTTTTAAAAATAAATTATCTGAGAATGCATTTAGTAGATAGATTGACTTTGCCTCAGATTAGTTCTTTTGCAAGACAAAAATTCTCTCTCTCTCTCTCTCTCTCTCTCTTCTCTCTCTCTCTCTCTCTCTCTCTCTCTCTCTCTCTCTCTCTCTCTCTCTCTCTCTCTCTCTCTCTCTGTCTCTCTGTCTCTCTGTCTCTCTCTCTCTCTGTCTCTCTCTCTCTCTCTCTCTCTCTCTCTCTCTCTCTCTCTCTCTCTCTCTCTCTCACCCCCTCTCTCCAATCTAATGGTTTATAATGTTTCAGCTTTAATCTCTTTCAGTAAGTTATTTGTCAACTCTTTTAAAGACTGCTAGAGTGTCTTCAAGATGTAGCTCAGAATGTTTTAAGTTGAAGTTATATGTAAGGAGCGTATGGTTCCTCATGGATGAATTTCAATATAAGGTTGCAGTATACATGTTACAAATGTAAACTCAGATGCTGCAGTTTTCTTGCAACTAAACTGATACGAGACTTGGCAGAGTAACGAGGGCTGAATGACCTTCTACATCTTCAACGATTGTTATGAGTGCCAAAAGTAAACAGTGTAGTTCTGCAGTGTCATTTTGGTGGTGAGGTTTTCGTAGAAACTGAAAGTGGGTTGGCAGGGCTTTTCTGCACCTCTTTTTCTCCTTTGAGTAAGCAAAGCATTCTTGCATGGCCATGCATCTTGACATTATGCCAGTTTGCCACAACTTTATGCTGGGATTTTAAAAAACCCTCTTGAATAGCTGCAATACGTTCATCTATCTGAAGAGTAAGTCTTTTAAGCATTGTATAAAAGCTTTTTTTGTGTGTTTGTGCTGAAATAAGAAAGCAAAAATACCTCAATTTTTCCTGCAATTGATTCCAGTGATTTTGAGAAATATTTTCAGAATTGATTATCTTTTTACGTTTTGTTGCTAGGCAGTAGTACAGCAGTGGCTATGAGAATGTTTGACAGTGAACTGAATGAAACCCAATCCATCTGCTGCTAGGAGTTGGTAGCAGTGGTGAGTGTGGTTTGGTGTGTTGCAGTACATCATGATCTGTTTTTTACAGAGCCACCTTGCAAGTGAAACCACCCCCTCCTCCACCTCGGGTGGGTATCCAAACCATGTATGAATGGCTATGGAGATAGAGGGGGGAAGTTGTCCTATCTTGACTATTTACCTCTAACTTGTATTTCCCCATACTGCCGAAATCAGCCCCTTGCTGCCATTCCCACACCACCTTGCTGCCATAGTCAGCCCCTTGCTGCCATAGTCAGCCCCATACTGCCGTAGTCAGCCCCTTGCTGCCATAGTCAGCCCCATACTGCCGTAGTCAGCCCCTTGCTGCCGCAGTAAGCCCCTTGTTGCCGTAGTCAGCCCCATACTGCTGTAGTCAGCCCCATACTGCCATAGTCAGCCCCATACTGCCGTAGTCAGCCCCTTGCTGCCATAGTCAGCCCCATACTGCCGTAGTCAGCCCCTTGCTGTCGTAGTCAGCCCCTTGCTGCCATAGTCAGCCCCTTGCTGCCATAGTCAACCCCTTGCTGCCGTAGTCAGCCCCTTGCTGCCGTAGTCAGCCCCATACTGCTGTAGTCAGCCCCATACTGCCGTAGTCAGCACCTTGCTGCAGTAGTCAGCCCCTTGCTGTCATAGTCAGCCCCTTGCTGCCATTCCCACACCAACTTGCTGCCATAGTCAACGCCTTGCTGCCGTAGTCAGCCCCTTGCTGTCGTAGTCAGCCCCTTGCTGCCATAGTCAGCCCCTTGCTGCCATAGTCAACCCCTTGCTGCCGTAGTCAGCCCCTTGCTGCCGTAGTCAGCCCCATACTGCTGTAGTCAGCCCCATACTGCTGTAGTCAGCCCCTTGCTGCCGTAGTCAGCCCCTTGCTGCCATAGTCAGCCCCTTGCTGCCGTAGTCAGCCCCATACTGCCGTAGTCAGCCCCTTGCTGCCGTAGTCAGCCCCTTGCTGCCGTAGTCAGCCCCTTGCTGCCGTAGTCAGCCCCTTGCTGCCATAGTCAGCCCCTTGCTGCCGTAGTCAGCCCCATACTGCCGTAGTCAGCCCCTTGCTGCCGTAGTCAGCCCCTTGCTGCCGTAGTCAGCCCCATACTGCCGTAGTCAGCCCCTTGCTGCCGTAGTCAGCCCCTTGCTGCCGTAGTCAGCCCCATACTGCCGTAGTCAGCCCCATACTGCTGTAGTCAGCCCCTTGCTGCCGTAGTCAGCCCCTTGCTGCCATTCCCACACCACCTCTGGTCACTATGAAAGTGGCAAGCTCTTCCTGGCATGTTTCTTTCTGTGGGTTCGGGGTAAGAATTGACCCACTGTGTCACCCTATGTGATTCGTAAGAGGCGAATAACTAGGGACACAGTGTCTTGATTTACGTTTACTCTAAACTGTTCAAGTTGATTTTTGTGCTTAATGGCCTTACATAGCCTACAAAGACTGATAGGCAGTAAAACACCATCCCTTCATCCATCCTGGCTTGTTCCTCCTCAAATGTATTGGTCTACATTTAGCAATCTTGTACTCTGTGTATGGCTGTCCTGCCATGAGATCATCACATGATCGTTGAATTTAGACCAATGAGTTCAGGGTGTCATGGGAATGTTGGCAAGAGGTAGAGTGTGGCAATGTGAAACATCATGTATTTATTACATTTCAGTAGATCAGTGTTGCCTGTTTAATTCATCTGCTTGTGATAATAGATATACAGTATTTACATTTTGTTATGTTAATGAGCTGTGAGAGAAGACGGACACACACAGATCCAACTGACACAATACAAGGGGTTCGATTCATTCTTCACAATAGTGGTATGTATAGCCTCATCAAGCATTCAATTCTGCATGCAAATGTCTTGGCAGCTGCAGCACTTGTCCTTGATTTGTCTTCCAGCCGGGACGGGCTGCCCCTGACTGCCTGCCCTCCTCGTCTTTGGAGGAGGGAGACTTGGACGAGGGTCCAGACCTGGAAAGGCTGTCCTTCTATGACCGCGGGGTGACCCTCACCCCGGACTCCCATCTCCCCTCTGAAGAACCCCCTGCAGAAGAGCGCCCCCCTACTCTGCCCCCCAAGCAGCGTCTGTCCCCCCAGGTGAATGGAGACGTTTTTGGCTTCACCCCCAATGGAGGGGCAGCAACAGAAGAGTCCCCCCCTGCGGCTCCACCCAGGAGACGAGTCAAGAAAGAGACCTCTGTGAGTGGGAGGCAGGGAAGCAGTGTCTCTGTCCGTGTGTTCATGGGAAACTTTGGGTTGGCATGAAGAAACTGATAAAGTAGGTTGATGTACTCTTCAATGCTCATCTGGAACTCTGCTGTTGATAGGCCATAAAACTCCATGCATATCATTTCATTCGTTGCAGTCCCCCATGTTGCAGTTAAAACTCTGAAGTTGCTGGTGTTGTCTCCTCAGTGGGGAGTAGTGAGCTTGAGAGTGTCTCATCATGTATTTCTTATTTCACGCAGAGCCAGCCGAGACCTGTGAGCAACGGCTTGCCCCCCACGCCAAAAGTTCATGTAAGTGGTTGGGTTGGCACCACTTGCCTTGCCTCAGTTCGTGAGAAAAGAAAAGTGAATCATTTCCTAAACATGCATGTAACTGCATGCATGCTATTTAGTGTAAAAATGGGTATATTTTTAATAAAATTTACATAATGATGAAAAGATTACAAGAGGACTAATTTTTGGTAATGCAAACTTAAAATGAAATTCCTGAATGTTGTTCATTTGGATGTATGAGAAATTCTTATTAGGGAGATCATATGTTGTTATCATCATCATCATCATTATCATCACTGTTGTCATCAGTTTTGTTTTACTAATAATTATTGTCATCACCATGTTTATAGTGATTGTTTCTGTTGTTGTTGTCGCTATCATCATCAACTGTATCATCATTGTTGTTGTTATCGTCAGTCATCAGTAGTGAGCACATGAGATGTGAAGGCGAGACACTGCATCAGTCGTGTGCCTTGTAGATGGGGGCCTGCTTTTCCAAGGTGTTCAATGGCTGTCCCCTGCACATCAACGTCACGGCCAGCTGGGTGCATCCCGACACTCGAGGTGAGCTTGCTTCCTGCGGCTCTCTGCTCTCAGGGTCTTTGAGTGAGAGCAGCTTTGTGAGCTTGCTTTCCATGGCAACAAGACTTAATGTGGAAAGAGAAGTCTGGTCATTTTGTTCACTGTGTTCCTTCAGGAAGTGGGAGCGAGACATTTCCTTTGAAATCACTTGGTCCACACGTCGAACACTTTCAGTGAGGATGACACAGTGACCTCAGTGCTTGATGCCATTATGTCATCTTGACAGCTGTGCATGGAGAGCAAGCCAAGGTCTCAGTCGTGGCTTTTCCTAAGATTATTTTACTTCAGAATTGCTATTTCTTTGCTCTTGAATACACACTGACCTCTACACAGAGATTGTAGTTTGGGACATCTTGTCTGTATGCAAGCTGACTGGGACTCATTTGTGATGCCTGCTGTACCTGGAGATCCATTCCAAGAGAAGAGTTGTTGAAGCACATGTTCATTCCCTCATGAGAATGCTACTCCGCTCTACTTGACTTGTTTTCTTCCAGATGAGTACATCCTGATTGGTGCTAATGAAGGCCTGTACACACTCAACCTTAACGAGATCCATGAAGCCTCACTTGAGCTGGTGAGTCCTTGCAACTGCCAATCGACTCTTATGCATGAGAATTTCATGTCTTTGAAATGGCTGGCTGTTTAGAAACAAATGGCTTCTTCAGTGATATACTACTTTCTGTGTCCTGATGTGTAAATTTGTTTGGTCTGCTTTTTAGCACAAGTCACAAATTAACAATTCTTTGACATGGATAAAATGTCAGCAATATCCTTCAAAAGATTTTACAGAATGATTGAATTTCATAGAGGAAGAAAGTTGGAAGAGGCAAAAATGAAGCTTCATTTACATAACTTTGAATGCAAATTTTTAACAGTGCTCATGTCATGCGGAAAAATTGATCTGCTGTGAGGAAGAGACTACTTAATTAAATGAAAGTCAAATTCGACACATTTCCAGTGCTATATTGTCCCTCAGTAAAGGGACAACTGACCTGCCCAATTATACTCGTCTTCAATCGCTGTTTCAGTAAGAAGGACATATCTCATTAGTTTCTACAGTTTGTCATTCCTTGTTATTTTGTCATCCCTTTTTTAAATCTTTGCTCTTCAGTTTGTCATTCTTTGTGTTTCAGCTGCAAGCCCGGAGATGCATATGGTTGTATGTGATAAAGGATGTGCTGATGTCACTGTCTGGTAAGCAGCCTTTCTCCACTGACCTGCATGCAGAACTCTTGGAAGTTGAGTCGCCAAGTACGTGATGCTGGCCTGGGAACTTGTTTCTGCATCAGTGAAACTAATTATTATGATAGTCCTTATGTGTTGGTGGTATGTGTGTGTGTGTGTGTGTGTGTGTGTGTGTGTGTGTGTGTGTAGACATGTGCACTTGTTCAAATGATGACTTTTTACTTTTTTTTCAGGAAAAACTCCCCAGCTGTATCGTCATGATCTCATGATGTTGCACAGCCGACAGACGAGTCGATTTTCCCTCCACATGAATAAAATTCCAGAGAAACTAGTGCCAAGGTAAATTATATCCCTCTCATGTCTTAGACTCTTTGCAACCACAGTAATGATGTCACGAGTAGTTTTGCATATTGTCTTTGTAACTAATAGTGTAAATGAAAGCAAACAAGACAAAACAAAAACAAAACTTTGAAAAATCTAATTCCAAAGAGTGTGAATTTTTATTTATTAATGTAAATTTGTCTGTAATTTTTGTGTGTGTGATTCGTTTGTGCTGGGTGTGTGTAGTTGCTACCATTGAAAAAACAAACAGGCAATCTGTTTAAGTCTTTTCAATAGTTTAAGATTGGTACTTGTCTTGTCATAACAACATGCACAGTAAGCTGTACCTGCAGGAACCCTTGATCAGATTCTATCTCCCTTGTAGGATGGATGCAATTCATCTGTTATTTTCTGCTTAAGAATGTATCAGATTTTTACCTTTTAAGGGAAAATATTTGGGGTGTCGAGGGTGGGGGGATTTTGAAATGATGCGCAGTCACTATTTGCTGGATTTTGCCCAACATTTGCAGCAGAGGGCAAGGTGATGCAGTCTTGTTTCAATCAGAGATGCCCTGAATCAGATGATGTGGCCCGCCAGCTTGTGTGGCCCTGTCATTTGTACACCCCTCTCTTCGGATGAGTCCACTAGTGTGGCCCACCTGAGGAAGTCTATCCCAATATTCCATCTCTGCCTTCAGCTTGTTTCTCTTCCCTCCTGCCAGGAAGCTGCAGCCCACCACCAAAGTGCCCAACACGAGGGGCTGCCTGAAGTGCTGCACGCACCGGAACCCCTACAACGGCTACCGCTACCTGTGCGGTGCCGTGAGTTCCGGCATCATCCTCATGCAGTGGTACGACCCCCTCAACAAGTTCATGCTCCTCAAGGTACAAAGTCCGCTGCTCTGCTGTCGGTTGATTCTCCTTTCTCTACCCCTTTCCTTCGTTTGTAGAAGGTTGTGAAAGATGTTTTGATGTAGGTAGAAAGTTTGGATTTTTAAACCTTAAGTATGGGCTATGTTCTTTATGATTTCTGCCTCCTTGTGTGTGTGTGTGTGTGTGTGTTTGTGTGTGTGTGTGTGTGTGTGTGTGTTTGTGTGTATGTGTGTGAGTTCATGCATGCATGTTTGTGTCACTTAAGAATTGAAATCACATACCCACTCAACAAGATATTATACAATACTTTCTGAGAATAGAACTTGCTTGTAATGCTGTATAAAGAAATCCTACCCAGAAACGATGAGTATTCAGTATCATCCCAACTCCTTCGTGAGAGACAGTTGTATGTGTGTTGTGCTTTTTGATGAATGACTGTAGACGAAGTGAGTCGATATTTTCATTTATTTGTATGCTTCACCTCTGGCGCTGGATTTCCCTATGCTAAATGGGATGCCTCCTGCTGTGCTGCAGACATTTGACATGGACCCAGGCCTGAGACAGCCGGATGTCTTTGACATGTTCATCAGTCCCGAGTCGGAGTACCCCTCCGTGTGCCTGGGCGTCAGGAGGGGGTGAGTGCGGCCTGTAGCTCTGCTGTCCTGCCTTGTGAAGCATGCTGTGTTGGACACAGCTTTGGCTGGATATCTGGCTGTCATGGGGTTTTGAACAGTCAGAAGCAACTGTTGTGGGCTATAACAGAATTGACAGTTTAAAAGTGATAAGCCGAGTTCCACCTGCAATATGTTAGATTTTTATAGACTTGGAATTTTATAAACTTTTCGGTCTCTATTCTTCCTCTGTCTTGAACTTTTCTTTTCAAGAACTGATGGTTGTCACGGCTCGGTTGGATGACTACTGATGGGATTGTAGTCCCGTGCAGTTATATTAATTTGGTGTTTTTTTTTGTTTTAAGGGGAAATTGCCTGATTGCCCACAGACTTAAGCAAAGACCACACCATATTCAGAACAATGCCACACAAGATATAAAGCAAATGAAACAATTTAATAACATAAAACAAAGAAGAGCCAGTCAACGCAAATAAATCCCACACCTCAAACTCGCCAATTCCAGTATGCAGGAACACTCCAACAGTAAGTCCACAATCAATCTCTCCAAAGAACTCACAATAATATTTGCAATTCAAGTCAACAATGACTACCACTCCAACTTGCTAATTGCAATCTGCTAGAATTTTTTTTAGCAGTAAGTCCACCACAAATCCAATAACCACTTCTAAATACCACAATGATTTCAACACTATATATCACTTCAACTTTAAAGTGCACTTTAACTAAAGGCAACGTCCATCCCCCCCTTCCAATCCGTCAACCGTGACGGCTCTGCAACAATACCACAGGCACACACAAAACAAGAAAGAGAGTCTTGCCGTAATAGAAGCCTGGCGTGGTGAGTGTCCCTGATGTCATCAGCAGACATCGGACTTCCACAGGCACGGAAAGACTAAGCCGAGATGAAACCACACAAGAAAGAATTCGGTCCGTCACAATGTCCCAGTTAAAGAATTGACTAGACAAAACAAAACCTTCCCCTCTTTACAACACAGCAAAGAGACCGGCAAGTCAAAACCAGGTCTTGCCAACCGGGCACAGCAGCCCCCTGAGACGCTGCTCAGAAACAAACCACACACAACCTTCCCCTCTGTACAACACAGTAAAGAGACCGGCAAGCCAAAACCAGGTCTTGCCAACCGGGCACAGCGGCCCCCGGAGACGCTGCTCAGAAACGAACCGCACATACAGTAGCCGACGAAATGTTGTTTCAATCCCCTCTCTAGGAAAAGACCCGACCCTATATATATAGGGTCCATTCACACACACACACACACAAAATGTTGTGCACGTACTGCCGCATGACGACTTGCGTTGCATGTGCGAAACGGTGCAGTCAGCAAGTGCTGACACTGCAAAAAATACTTAAAGGTGCATCCTGCCGGTTTTAAAAGGACTGGAAGTGAACTTAAAGTCCCACCACATATTTGAGTCGTGACAATGGTGGCCTCTTGCAAATTTTATCTCCACTCTGTAATCTTGGTATTTTTATACAGGAACTGACATTTTCTTACTCTTGAGTCTTAACTCCTGCTGATGATCTGAATTTGTTCCACACTGATGACTGCAGGTGTGGCTTGGTAGAATGAAAGGAGTGACTCCATTTCCATGGATGTCTCATGGGGAACTTGAGTTCAGAAGGAAACCAGCATTCTGCCACCCCCACCTATCCCTTCCTTCTGGTTTGTTGTTCCAAGGCAAATTTCCCCACCACCCTTGAATTCTCTATCAGTGTATGTCTCT